>JZSA01001611.1:0-163151 GCA_000956155.1 Cotesia vestalis
TTACTTATTTCAGACGTTGACTCGTCAGTCATAGCCCGTTTGTAATAACAATAATTTGTTTTTTTCATGTCTGATAAAACGGATAAATCCTACATTCAAGAAAACAAATATAATTTTCAACTATGATGCATATTAAAAATTATTCATACATTTTTCCGACGAAGATATATGTGTTAATATGAATTTTCTGTGTTTTCATGGATATTATAGATTAGGAAGAAATAAAAATAAAGTCAGTTGTAATTTATTCTCAGCCTGAAAATTTTAGAGAATTCCAAGTTTTTCCTTGTCAAAACCAGCTTTTACTGTCGATATTGCAAGAATATTATTCGATACATTACGTGCGAAGGTAGTAATCCTTGCAGACAGGGCGAGCGCAGTGGGACCATTTATTACCTGCGAGATCTCAGTGACAAAGCGCCATAGGCTTAAACTTGTAAAGTCAATTCAAGCCTAGTTTTGTCAGAATTTTTATCTTTGCACATATGTATGAAAAATAACTGTTTTAGCAGGGCTGAGAGTCGTCTGATGTGGCTCATACTTCAACATGAACAAATTGAAGTGGAATTTATTGTAGATAACTCAGTAATTGAATGTATTTTTATACCAAAAGTTTACGGAATGATTCTCTGATTTAAACTTGTATCTAAAACTATTGAAATTATCTTGAGTAAATAATTGTAATACACGTGTAAATTGGTTTTTGAATTAACGGCTCATATAACAAACTTCGCACTTGAGTAGGTGCTAATTATTTCTACTGGATAAAATAAATACTATTTTTGAGTCTTAAATTAAATACTATTAATGAGAAATTTTTTATAAAGTTTGTAAAAAAAAATTTTAATTTTATTATTCATCAAAGTATTATTCTAAAGGATATTTTGAAAGATACCAGTGCATTAATTAAAAATTTTCAGAATTATATTAAAATAAAATCCTCGAAATTAAATTATCCCCAAAAAATTGAAAATTATAAATTTGCCTGACAAAATTCTATTTAAATACTATTATTTCAATTTAATTTGCCAAATTTTTCATACTTAAATTTATTAAACTCAAGTAAAGCGCATGAACCTTTTTAATTTTTTAAAAATTATATTTTTAAAACTATCAGTAAATTAACTTAAAATTTTCTAAACAATACAAAATTTTTACACCCTGAAATTCCACGAAACCCTTAAATACTCTGACCCGAAGTTATTACCGTAAAAAAGTTTCCTAGCAAGACACGTAGATAAAATATAGCGAGTTAGTTGTTGTAATAAAAGCGTGCTGGAAGTAAAGCGTCGACGGGTCGATACTTTGATCGCGTTGCCAGCGCTCGCCCGCGCTCATTCGCTCCACTCGGGCGACCTTAGCCTCCTTTGCCCATTTCGCCGGTCGGTTATTCGATCCTACGGGACATACTCACACCCGTTTGGTATTTATCTCTCTATCTCTGTCTAACTAGGGGTTATCTCTCCCCTCTTTCTCCCTCTTACTTACACCCATCGAGCTCGATAATGCCATAGTATACCTAAAAGATAGATCGTTTTTCAATAGTCGCGGTGAACTCGGAAAAAAAAAGCCCAAACATCAACTGCCTCCGTTGGACCTGATCGTAAAGTGCTCTCTGGAATCACTGAATCAGAAATCCCGAATTTAATGCTAGAGATTGTTAGTATTTGTAAAATAGTTGTAGCTATAATCAATAGTGACTAAATCTAGCATACTCACTTTTACAGTTAAAAAAAAAAAAAAATACATAGAGCATCTGATTTTTAAAAAACTTCTATTCATTTAATAAATTTTATTATGATTATTATGATTTAAAATAAAATGAAACGACATACATTTTTTTTTTCACATTTAATCTATTTAATAGCCAAGTTAGTCCTTGCAGTTTTGTTTAATTCTTAATGATGCTTAATGATGTATTTAATAGTTTAAGATTAATGGGTACGTTTAAGAGTCCAGGTCTTGTGAATAATTAAAGACAATTCAAGACGTTTGCTAGAGAATACTCTCACGTGTAATTACATCCAGTAAGGATTTATTTAGAGTTATAGGGGCTGCTTTGAATGCTGCTTAAGAGCAAAACAGATTTATGTACTTATTTTTTTTTTTTTTTTTTTTCCGTTTTTTTTTCTTCCCGGCATTACTTAGCCGAGATTTATAGTTTGTTTAGATAGCTTCTTGTCACTATAGATTAAAGTGCTAAATAAAAATGCCACAAAGTTACAAATTAAAGTGAATATGCAATTATTATTCCCTTTTTTATTTATTATAAGATTTATCTACAGTATAAGATTCAATAACTATATGTTTTGTAATTGATTACTCCACTTTCTTTTAATCTCTATCCAATAACATAAAATAAATATAATATATAATATGAGAGAATAATAGCATTTTAAATATTAAAAAAGAAATAAGGATTGTACGCGAGAATGGAAAAAAAATTAAGTGGAAGAGGATACATGGATATAAAGAGAGTTTTTAAGCGAGTAGAGGCAAAGAACTAAACAGTATAAGCAGTAAGCTAGTTGCAATAGCAGGAGCAGGAGCAGCAACAGCAACAGCAACAGCAAAAGCAACACCAACAGAAACAGCAGTTAAAGTGCTTTTTAACGACAGGAAATGTTATCCAAGAGAAACATGTGTTTCGGCGTTTCGCGCACAGTAGTTCGTATAATCATTACACTTGCCCCGTTCTAAAACTTTGGTTATTACACACAGAGCCTACTCGTTATAATTAAATCCTCAGAGTTTTGTTTCAAGCGGTTTCTCTATAAACATTAGTTACACTATACCCAAATAAATTATTTTTTTATTGTTGACAAAACTCTTATGTTAATTATATTATTTTTTATATATATACTGATTAATTATTATTATAACTCGACGTGGTCCTCTGGTATATGATATTACTTACAAATGTGTCTCGATGCAAAAAATTATAAGCACTCTTGTGGCACACATTTTATGTTAAAAAAAAAAAAAAAAAAAAAAAAATCCAGATATCACTCAGTATAATCTGGATTTTTTTAGCTATCTAAAAATTTTTTTCACCACAGATATCACTGAGTATAATCTGGGATGATATCCAGTGTCATCTTGTTCTTTCCGTGTATTCGAAAAACATTTTTGCTAAAAAATGACTGGAGTAAAAAATATAAAAATTTACATTTAAAAAATAAAAACATAAAGTTTCATATTTAAAAAGTTATCAAAATTTCATTTTATAATAAAAAATATCAAAAATTATTCTTACGAAATAAATAAAAAATTTTAAAAATTAACGAGTAAGATATTTTTAATACACTTGAAGAAATTAAAAAAAATTTTATGACTTGGTATGAAATGACTTGTGTATGTATATTCAAAAATAATAGACAATATTAATTAAACGAAGTTAATTGTTTTGATGATTGTTTCAACAAGTGCATGTACACATTTAGTATGGTTTGAGTATGTTTAGCGACACGACACACGTGTCAGTTACACTTGTTACTGCTTGTCGTTGAGTCTGCGGGTGGAAAGTGCCTCAATACTGACAGGGGTTTTTGGACATTTAGGTAAAGTGGATGAGAAGGCGACGCAATTGCACGCAATAGCGTCACTAAAAGTCCTCTTGGACGCAACAAAGCCACAGAATGGAGCCGCGACGTCAACGTCTGCCCAATACTCGGGCTGTGTCTCCAAAGAGACGGCGCTTCAACTTCAGCAGGGGTCACAAGGTACTACGACGACAACAACCACAACAACAACTGCTGGTACCACTGCTGGTATCCAGGAACTTCCTAATGGCGGAATAGCTGCTGGCATTGACGCTGGTCTTGAATCGGTTCGTTCTAATCAATAGTTTATCATTATTTTTATTGTTATTGTTATTGTGTATGAACAAATAAGAAATGATGGTTAAATTTGTAGGGTGATGAAGATGAACCACCAGAAGCGCTAGACATGACGTGGCCCACTAGCCCAAAAAAGAGACTAACGTATATTCTAGTTGCGCCTATTTTATTTCCTCTCTGGCTAACTTTACCCGACACGCGAACTCCGAGAGGTAAAACATGATCTAATAAATCCTTGTATTATTATTGATCAATATATGTAATAATGAAATAATAAAAATAACTAAAACTAATCATTTTCAAGAACGAAAAAAAAAAAATATATTTTTCAAGTACAAAAATCAAGGTCCAATTATTATTATTACTGTCGGTGATAAATCTAAATTATTACATGCCCTTAAAAATTAATTATATAATAGTCGAGTAAATTTCTGATCTTATAAAATAATTTTTATTCTTCTAATAATTATACTTAGTTATCACAAAAAATATTAATTCTTTTTTAATTGGACTTCTTTGATCTGAAAATTAATTAAAAATTTTTATAATATTACCATCGTAATTTTTATAAATCACTTTTTTAAACGATGTTGAATTTTTCATTTTTATAAAAAATTTATTCACATCATTAATTGTTAATCTTCAATTAAAGATGAATAAAAATTTATAAAAAATACAGAGAAGATAGGAATAAAAAGCCTTGCTGGGACGGGTTATATCAAAAGAATAAAAAATAAACTAACTAAAATTAAACTGTATTATTTTTAGGAAAAAAATTCTTCATAGTGACGTTCTTTGGATCGATTGTCTGGATAGCAGCGTACTCGTATCTGATGGTCTGGTGGGCGAACGTAACCGGCGACACAATATTAATACCTCCCGAAGTGATGGGTCTTACATTCCTGGCGGCTGGGACCAGTATTCCTGATCTCATAACCAGTGTAATTGTTGCACGAAAGGGTTTCGGTGACATGGCAGTCTCTAGCTCTGTCGGCAGCAATATATTCGATGTGACAGTTGGGCAAGTGTTAATTTGATTAATTGCTTCTCAAGTTTTGTCCACAATTTCAATAGAAATTATTATAATTAAAATTACTAGTTATCTTAAATGGGTCTATATTTATAATTAATTATAATAAATCAGGTAAATCAGACTGAAATTTTTCTTGTTGATATTTATTTCACTTCAGTGCGCCGTTTCGTTGGTTAGCAGCTACAAGACAAATAATATATTAATATAATTTAAAATATATTGTAACATAATCTATAGTCAATTAAATTCTCCATGTACACAGTAAAAAATTTTGCGTCAACTCGTCAAAAAATTTTGTGTTAAAAATTTTTATGTTAAATTTTTAACACTTTTTTGTCTTAATTTAACAGAATAAATGTTAAATTTACACATAAAAGTGTTAAATATTTGACACAAAAATTTTTAACACAAAATTTTTTGACGAGTTGACGCAAAAATTTTTACTGTGTAAGGAATTCGGTGTAAGTTGAAAAAAAATAGTGAATTTTTCATACCATGTATTGTACATATATTTTATATTTAAATTATGAAAATTAAACAGCAAGGTTTTTTAATAATAACAATAATAGTATGTTAAATAATTTTCATGGCAAGAGAAATGTATTTAATTATACTTCACTATTGTTGATTAATTTTATTGCATATAGGCTTATTTTATAACTATGGATTACATTATATTGTATTTTATATTATGTTAATGGATTATGCGTCTGAAGGAGCAGGCGCTAACCAACGAAACGTCAAAGTAAAATAAATATTAAGAAAAATATTCATCTCGACCTGAATTATTACAACTAGCAAACTAGAGTCATGTGATTGCTAAGAATTATGAATTATGAATAAAAGAACTTTGGCTTCATGATTTTTCAATTTTTTCAATCACAATGTCAATAATGTGAATAGATTTGAAATAATTTAAAAAATAATATTGCTATGACAGGATCAATTACCGTTAATTTAATGGAAAATGTGACTAATACAAACTTATAAAATCAACAAACTATCTGTTCTGAATTTTTAAAATGAGAGACAAAAATCCCTTTTATAATAAAGATATGCCTTTTGAAAAATTATTCGGTAATTATTTGCAAGTGGGGTCAACCTTATTTTTGGCATTATCTAGGTGAAAAATTAACATTCATCAATTCATCTATTTTTTATGACCAAAAATAGGGTTGACCGTACTTGTAAAAAATTACCAATTATTTTTATTCTTTTAATTATATAGATTAATGTTTGACTTACAACGACATTCACATATGCAGAACAAAATAAATAATTGTACAAATTTTAATTAGCGTCAAATTCGAATCTATTTATATCTACTCCGAAAACTTATTATAATAAATTAATTATATAAAATTTTGATAAGGTACAATTGGGTCAAGACCTTTCTAATGAAACTAAGTTAAACTAAAAAAAAAAAATAAAAAAAAAAAATAAACCATTTTATCATAAAAAAATACCGGAGATAAAATTTTTCTCATTCTCTTAATTATATAGATAACAATTAAAATAAAAAAAACAATTAGTATTGTTACTGTCATTGTTATAGTAGCCAATAAGAGTCACCCTTGAGTATCAGTAGCTGTAAGATACGATAATTACATAAATAATGTGAGGTTTTGGTGAGGTAATGTGTTAGTATTTGCGATAATCCAGATAATACTAACTGCGGTATATTAGTGTACAGTATATAGTATAATATTAACGATAATGATAATGAGTTTGATAAAACATTAACATGATACGAATTATGGTAGGATAATAATAATTATTAAATTAATGTCTAACAGGCTTCCGGTCCCATGGCTTCTGTACGGTTTGATTTACGGCAAACCAGTGGAAGTTAATTCTGTCGGGATGGTCTGCAGTATCGCCATACTCTTCTGCATGTTGCTGTTTGTAATTATGAGTATCGCTTGCTTCAAATGGCGAATGAACCGTGGCCTCGGATTCACCATGTTCCTCCTGTACTTTGTTTTTGTAACAGTATCGCTTATGTTTGAATACGAGATTCTCGTGTGTCCTGTTTAGGAACTCTATAAAACGAGCGACGTATACATCAACGACGACAAATACAATAATATTTATATTAATGATAAAAACAATAAAAACAAAAATAATAGTTACGAGATTAACAAGATAGATAAGAAGATTTTATTAAAAATCAAGAAGAAGAAAGTTAAGAATTTTACGCATTTTAATTATTCGACTCACCGACTAATCAGAAGACAATTACACCTTTAATTCTAACGTAATTGTCCAACGGAACTACCATAATCGATTTGTTATTCAATGAGGTCTGTAAATATGTATAAAACCTTGAAAACTGTCCTTGTCATAGTCTTTTTATCTAGATCAAATCGGCATTTTAATTTATAAGAACGTCAGTATAAACTATATGTATAATAATACTTGACTTTTTATTTGTTTGACTATTCAGGTATTATATTAGGTACTGTAAGGGAAAAAAAAAAAAAAAAAAAACATAATAAGGTTTGCTTTTTATTTATTTAATCAAGACACTCGTTAGCTATTTTAAGAACTTGATAACAGAGCTTCGCACGCCTACCTCGTTGCCCGCGAGGTTATTATAGTTGATAGGATTAAATTTTTCGCAATTTTGTATTACGTAAAAATATAATATATAGATATATGTATATGTTACATTATATTTATAAAGAACAAAAATAATTTAATAAATCGATGTAATAATTAAATCGATTAGACTATAATTCGGAGGAGCTTAGTCATAGTCTTCGGCGATGAAGCAAACAAGTTCTCTTAGAGTGTCAGTAATTTTATCAATTATTACTTTTTTTTTTGTTTTTTTTTTTTAATTGCATTAAAATCTCATTTTTTTAATTTGTAAATTTAAAATTGAAATTGTAAAATTATGGCGTGGAAAAAAATATTGAAAAGTATAATTTTTAAAATGTCCAGGTTATTAAGCGCCTAATTGCGGCCTAGATTATCAAATTGCCATCAAATTGAATTCAAGATAATTTTAAAAAGTAATTAAAAAAGATTACTTAAAGTTGAAATTAAAATGAAATTTATCTTAATTTAATTTCTATTTTAATTTTTTTTGTGAAGAAATATTAATTTATTTATTTGAAGATGATAGTGTATATATATATTTATAAAATACTGACGTTTTTATAATTAAAGAGCGTGTTAATTTAAGATATTAAGTTTTTTTTATATACGTATATATTTATATATGTGTATATAAATGTGAAGAACAATTAAATAAATGTAAAACTGTGTTATTGTTAGTAGTGATATATTGGTGGAGCAATTGGGATGATGATATATATAAATATAAGAGTAAAATGAGTGGTTGAAGATCGTGATCATATCATAAGATTGGATGTACAGCGAAATTGTAATGTCGGTGAGTCCTCAAAATAAAATTCGTACTGTAATCAAATGCGATCGATTTTGCGGTAGTGAATCGGTGTTTTTTTTTTTTTTTTTTTTTTATATTTTTTATTCTTATTCTTTATTTTATTTTTTTCCTTCATAACACGCTTGAAAATCGATCGCGGCGTATGAAGTACGATGGAGGTAGCGTTACTCGGTACAGTAGTTATCTAGGTGTAAAATAATGAAAATATTATCCATTAAAATAATATAAATAAATGAATGAATAATTATTAAAATAAACAATAAAAATATTATTAAATGAAATTAGTTAATTATGCACAATACGATCTTCCCGAAGTATATTGATCCGCGAATAATAAATGGCGACGCCCCATTGCGAAATTAGAGCTTAGTAAAATTAAAGTAAACATTTTAAATGAATATACCATGATAGATTTATTTATTTTATTGAATTTTTTTATTAATTGTATTTATTTTGATTGACAAGTACAATTAATAAAAAAAAAAAAAGTAAAATAAATATCAAACATAAAATAAATAAACAGTGATATGATTACAGCTCACACAACCTGCGTGTTTTGCATCGCGTGACCCTTTTACTTTCACTCCTTCTTACTGTATTAATAATAAATCCTCCTATCCGTGATTTTCTAATTTTATCATGGCAATAAATTAAAAAAATTATTACTTTTTTAATTTTCACTATTCAATGTCAATTAAAATTATTGCCAAATTGTTACCATATATAATTCGAAAATTTTTATAGTTTTAATTTATGTGAGTTGTCATTACACTACTTGTTTCAATTAAACAATTTAAATTTTAACGGAGCAAAGATAATGATAATTATTCCAATTTGTTCTTAAAATCATTTAAAATTTTTTGGATGTATTATTTAATTAATTTACTCTATAAAAAATAGTACAATTATTATTATTGAGTTATATTATAAAAAATTGCAATTTTAATTAGACCAATTTTTATCTAATGTAAAATTTATAATTGAAATAATTTCTATTTTCTTTTCTCCGTTAATTAAACAAAAAATCGCGATGAATAAATAAACCGGATTGATTTATTGAACTTATTTTAGATTACTTATTAAATATAAATAAAATAAATAAAAAATTTGGCCTGTCGATTTGGGGGATTTAATAACTTGGTAAGGCAATCTGGCTTATAATAACATAAATGATACACATGCTGATCGCTAAATCAAGTTAAAGGTGAGCTGAAAAAATAATGAAGTGTTATAATTGAATTATAACTTATATATATTTGAATAAAAAAAAATATATATATATATAGATCTATATATATATTTGTCGTAATAAAAATGACAAGGCATGAACGCACATATCAGAGAAAGAGACGTTTAAATTTAGATATATAAATATATGATTATTGATTATGATTAGTAACGGTATTAGATTAGATAATTCACTCGTGTAAGATCTAGAACGTTAAAGTTTTTAAGATTACGAAAATATAATATAAATAAATAATTAAGCGACAATGACGCTGATATAAATTATTATTATAATTATAGAGACAAATTATTAATCGATAGGTAGGTCAATATAATTATAAAAATTTTCCATGTATCGTATTAATATTAATATAAAATTATAACAAGATTTAACGATAAAAAAAATTATTATTATGATTGTTACTATTATGATTATGATTATTATGATTATTATTATTATTATCATGGTTATATTTATTTATAGCGTTAAAATTGCATACTATAGAATTCACCCCGTCCACCAGCGTTGTTAAAAAATTAAATGCATCACTATCAATATACATATACATATATATGTATAAATAATTATGAATATATATATATGTATGTTTATTGATTGATAATTAATACATATATAAATAATTTAATTAAATTGTCATTATTAAAAAAATGATTGTTTAAAAAAAAAATAATAATTAATTCGAGACACGAACCAACGAAATAAAATAAAACTAAAAGTAAAGAGATTGTAGCTTGAATATTTTATTGTATTACTTGTAAAATTAATTTATAAAAAAAAATTTGGACCATTTAACTGTATATGTTTTATCAGACTAAAATTAGAAGAAAGTTTTTTAAAATCTCTTAACTGTTTTTTCCAAAATAGAACGGATAAATAAATTGTTTAAATAATTCCCAATCAACGACCACCGCATCCTGTGGATAATTATTATAAATAAATAACACAGATAAAATAATAACTAAAGAGAACATATGTTCGCAGTTAAAAACACCGATTGCGACAGTAGATAAAAAGTAAACATAAAATAGGAAATATATAAATTATGCAAAAAAAAAAAAAACGCAATCTTACAATATGTTTAAGGCGATCGCTTTCGGAGTCAGTATCGAATTAATGATGGAAGCAATATTCGCCTTCTGTGCCGATTATTTTGCGATTATTCAAATTATTATTATTATTATCATAAAAAAAAAGATATATCGCGTTGCTAATGCCATAAGGGCTTATAATAAAAATCCTATTTTTTTTTTCTAAGTCCAAAAAAAATTTTTAGTTTGGAGAAAATTTTTTTTTTGGAAACCGACGTATTTTTGTATGAAATGTGCAGAAATGCAAAAAAAAATTTTTCTTCTAACTAAAAATTTTTTTGGACTTAAAAAAAATAAATAGAATTTTTTTCATACGCCTTTATGGCTTTTCACTGGGACCTTTTGCCGGTATACGTCCTTATGCCATCTGGAACGCGATATATTATTATATATAAACGTGATTATTGTATAGTGCACAAAAAAAAAAATTTGCGTCATTGCGTCAAAAAATTTAGTGTTAAAAATTTTTATGTTAAATATTTAACACTTTTTTCTGTTGATTTAACATAATAAATGTAAAATTTACACATAAAAGTGTTAAATATTTAACAAAAAAATTTTTAATACTAAATTTTTTGACGCAGAGACGCAAAATTTTTTACTGTGTGACACGACTAAACTAATCAAGACTGGTCATTGATTATCCGACCTTGTCATCGTCGATGATGAGTAGATAAGTGCAACAAGGGCTAGAAAAAAAAAATAAAATTATTTATAATTTTAGAAAGTTGTTATAAATGTTTATAATTCGCTAACTTGTCGCAGTAATTTTTAAAAGCGGCTGTTTATTTTTTAAAGTATTCATTTTGTTGTACAGTAATTATTACCATTCTCTTCTTGCTGAAAAATAATTTTTAAAAACGACTGATATCGTTTTAAATAAAGTATTTGTACAAAAAAAAAGGAGATTACTTAAATACAAATTATCATTATTATTATAATTGTAATTGTTATTAGTTATGTTATGTTATGTATTAATTATATACAGGAACAATAACAGTGATGCATTTCAAAAATTAGTAAAATGTAAATGTACTTTTTTTATCGCGTTTATTCACAGCCGTAATTAAATCGACCCGATAAATTACTTATAGCTGTTGAATGTTTTATTATTAAAAAAAATTGAAAAATAATAAAAAAAAAAAATTATAAAAAAAGAAGGAACAAAAAAGGGAACTAAAAAATTGATGTTTAAATTGCATTAAAAATAGTCTCGCAATTCATGATACTGGCCCCACTGCGAATACTGCGCGATCGCAGTAAAATATATATATAAATATATAAATAAATAATGAATAAATATAAAAAAATACTTAACATTTATTATATCCTTATATACAAAATTTTTACGGCATATACGAAATACGATATAGAGCAGAAAATTTTAAATACATGCGTAGGTTAATCGTTGTTGTCTACCATAGTATATTATACAAATAAATAAATATAAATATATATATATTAGTTAAAATAATTGATAATTCATTAAATAGAGTATTGTTTGATTTTTAAAATGAATTAGAACGCTAAACGATTGTGAGGGAGAGAGAGAATGAGATGAACGTACGCTCATAAATAATAAATAATAATTAATAATAAATATTAAAATATTAGTTTTTAAAATAATTATTACACGTCACATAATTTAACAAACACATGTGAGCCGTGCAAAAAATTTTATCATTAGTTTTCATTATTTATATTTATTATTGAATTTCTTTATGTAAATGTTGACCATATATCCACATATACATATACATTTATGTTGTATTGTACATATCCGTATGTGTATATATGTTTATACATATCTATATATTTGTTGTTGTAATAAAAAGGTAAAGGGATGAAACAAAGTAGAAAAAGTGCTATGTGACTATTATTATAATAACAACTTTATATAAATCAATAAGAGTGCTAATTGTTTATAATTATAATATGAAAAATATCAAAGGGTGTTGCCGAATAAATATGATAAAAATTTTATTTTAAATTAATGGATCTTGCATATTTTTGCAATAATTCCAATTATTTTCTCTAAAGCTGATGGAAAAATTTTTTTAATTTTTTGAAGCAAAGATAAATTTATAATATTTTTTTTTCTAACTTAAAAAAAAATTTTTTAGTGTAAATTGCAGGAAAATTTATGAAAATTAAGTTAGCCGACATTTCAAAATTTTTAGAAATTTTTTATTGAACAAATTTCAATTAAATAATCAAAAAAAATTTTCACTTGTAAAAAACTTGAGAAATTTCAAGAGTAATTTTTTAGAAATTTTTTTTTTAGTTGTTATTTAATTAATAAAAAAAATAAAAAATTTTCAGACGTCTGCTAATAACTTTAGTGTCAAGAAAATTTTTCTATTTTTGTGGAAAAAAAAATTTATTATTTAACAACAGTGCTTCCGCTCATTTTTGGTCTTAAATAATCGATCGGCCGACCTTTTTAAATTTGTTTTTTTAGTTATTCTTCTCTGCAGAAAATTTATGATAGAAAAAAATTAGAGCAACTTTAAAAATGAAAAATTTTTTATGCTCTGTATTAAAATGTTTATAACGATTCGCTCTATTTTTATGACAAAGTGCTTAAAAAATTTCTTCTTCTTCAAGTTTTTATTAATTTGAAGGTATTTCCTAGTTTTCGTGGCCTGGAATAATAATAGCTTATAAAATATGTTCCTCAGTAAAAAATGCCGCATTATAATTTAATTTTTTTTTCAATTTACACTGAAATTTTTGTAAAATTTATGAATTTTCTTACGATAAAAAATTTTAAATAATTTTAAAAATTATTTAATAAATTAAATAATTAAAAAAAAAAATCAAGTTCTAAAATTTAAGTATTTTTGCCATAATTGTTCGGCTACAGCCTTATTGTGTTTGTAAGTATTGAGAATTGTTAAAAGACATATCCTGTAGCAGGACATATGTGTTACGGAGTTAAATATTATTATATTATATTATAAAAAAATTATGTGACCGTGTTATGTTTAATAAATCTGAGCACGGTTCCTCATGTTACACGTTGAATTATTAATGAATTATTAAAAGAAAAAAAAAATGATGAAGAGATAATTAATAATCTACCAAGTCCGTTAACTTTTTGGTCTGTTGCTAACTTGTTTGAGATTTATTAAAAATTATAAAGTCTATCATATCATACACATATATGCATTAAAAATTACTATTGAATATGTTACTTAAAGACGTAAATAAAGAAATATACTTGCCAGTTGATAATTAAAATAATTAACATAACTTTCGTAGTCTGAATTCTGCGCCTTGCTTTTAGTATAACTGAGAATTATGAGTGTGCTGTAATTCGAATTTTTTAAATATTGGAAAATTTATAAATTAATAGTTGTTAATTATTATTAATGAATATGGATATCATTATTTATTCTTTATAATGAATATTTATTGTTTTAAAAAGTGTACGGTTAAAATTGTATCGAAATTTTAGAGAATTTATTTGAGGATTTAACAGAAGTGAAAAAAAAAAAAAATTATTTGACGTACACATTTATAAAAAAAAAAATGAAGAGTAAATAAATTAATAAAACAGCATATCTCTCACGACTCTACAATGTTTGAAACTATTTTCAGAACAGTTATAAATTCATGCTGCTTATTATTATATATTTCCACTTGAAAAAAAAATCGATTCCTTCCTATAGTCGCTTTATACTTATTCTAAACAAAAATATTTAATTCGATCGATCTTGTCACTAATAAAGAAATAAAACTGCTGACGAATGATTGAAGTGCAAATATAGAATTTTATTAAAAAAAAAAAAAAAAAGCCTACGGAAATATTAAAAACTGACAATTGCACTGAGAAAAAAAATATTGAGTGGATTTGCGATAACGCAGACGTGCATGTTCAGGGATTTTAGTGATAAAAAATTTTGTGATTGACTAAAAATTAATTTTTTTTCTCTATTATTCAATATCACAATAGATTGATAAAAAAAAATAATTTTAATTAAAAAAAAATATTTTTTAAACACTAATTCAATTTTTTTTTATAATTAAAAATTTTAATTAAATTAAATTTTAAGTTAAAATATTTTTTAAACACTAATTTAATTTTTCTTGATAATTTAAAATTATAATTAAACTAAATATTAAGTTAAAATATTTTTTTCCTCAGTGCAAAGGCATGATAATAACTGGTATGTTGCAATTTCAAAAAAAAATGATAAAAAAAAGAATTATTAAATAAAAGTAATAATCAAAATTATAAATTGCTAAATACTTTCACTGTCATTTTCTCCTTTCATAAAAATTCAAGTATCATAACTCAAAAATAAATGAAAAAAACTACTAACGCTCTTTATTACTAAAAAAAATATTATACAGTCTTCTCGCTTTATCAATTACCTGACATTAGCGTCAATGAGTGAATACGTGCGTTAATAAGTTATTTGTCAAACTCTTAACATAATATGTACGAGGAAAGCTACTGGGGTAGTTCATAATACCCTCAATTTAAACACAAACAGTTATTATTAAAAATAAATATATACTTGTAATTTATTTATTATAAATTATAAACTATATATTTATATGTTTTCGTTTATGTTTAATAAAATTTATATTAAAGTTGATGGTTGATTATTATAAATTATAATTACTATTACAATTATAATTATCAATTTGAAATAATAATTCTAAAATATTAGAGATGGAGATTTATTGTACTGCATTATCTTGTGAACTCTTGAAACTTTCCTCTAATAAAATTAAATTATTAAAAAAAAATATTCGATGCCTCAATTCTGGCTGAAAAATTTAATAAATTAATTGATTATTGCCAGATATATCAATTTGTACCAAGTACAGCTAATAATGTCAAGTAATTCGTCGTAGAGGCCGAATCAACTGATGCAATCTAAAACTAACTACTTTATTAAAAAACTAATGATCAATTAATAAATAAATTGAATGGAGTGAAAGCTAGGAGGCCAAATTGGACCATCCAAATGTTTTCCTTCTTCTTAATTCTCCATCTTTACTTTTTCTCCACCAGCCTAAAAAAAAAAAAAAAAAATTAATTGAATGAATAAATAAAATAAAATGAATAAAATATTTCATGAAAAATAAACAAATAAAAACTAAAAAGATAAAACATATTGTAATCTATTGTAGATTGTTGTAGATAAATTATACGGTTTGACCGTACATTGTTACTTTTTGTCGACAATATAAAATACACAGAGATATAAGTAACTATTTAAAACGTATTATTTATTTGTATTTACAAGCATTACCATAAGTTTTTTTTTTCCCTAAAATTACATTTTTCTCCATATAATTACACTGTAATGATTAAAAAAATTCTTCATGTTTATAAAAAGCAATTAGATAAATCGTCAATGATTACGATTATTTTAATTTCCAAAGTCATATCAATAATCGTCAATCAATTATAAATACCAATGATTAATCAAATTATTGATACGATTTAACAGCATTAATATGTAGAAAAAAATTAAATTACTTCAACACTTCCAGCAAAACGTTAATTTAAATTAATAATTAATTATATACATCCAACGACATCGATTATTTCCGATTTAACTTCTTCATTTTTAGGCATCAGCGCTGCAGGAATAGTCAAGGTCTGAAATTTAAAAATAAATTAATATTTATACATTTATTGACTTATTGATTAAAATAAAAAAAATATGAGGTCAATTATTTACTTTTCCGGGTGCCAGGGCTTCATATTGATGACGCAGTGACTGCAATTCGTAATTGCAAGTAACAAGAGCTCCTTGGAGTTCAAAGTGTAGAATAATGTCACTCCTCAATTCATTGAACTGCTGACAAATTTCTTCAGTTGGCGGAGGATTCAAGTCCATCTTCAGTTCGTTCAACATAGTCTCAATGACTTTAATCTTTTTTTGGCCCAAACTGCTAGGCAATTTCAATCTTTGTCCTCTTAAACTGACTCCACTATTTTTGAAATCGGGGAACTTGATACCCGCGGACTCAACAACTTGAAGTTTCTGCGTGTAAGCGGTATCAGATTTACTGGGCCTGTTACTCGAGGTGGTGGTGGTCTTCTTAAGAGCCTGTTTGCGCTCGTTTTTCCTCGGATCGGCCTGGTGATCAGCCGCAGTGATCAACTTCTGTAGATCCTGAGTCTTGCGATCTCGCTCCTTCTTTCTCTGCTCGATTTTCCTCAACTCGGTCAGCAGAGTTTGCTCCTCTCCGACCAACTCTGGCGTTCTTTCGAACAATTTCTTCAGTTGCTCCTTGCGGCGCTTTTCATGATCGGCGTCAAAGACGTAAATCTTATCAGAGTAAGACTTTGCTTTGGTCAGCGCTCCGCAAACTTGGTAATATCTCTCCTTAAGATCCTCGACACTCCTTGGAGAGTATTTGCTGGTGTCCCACCGGTCCTGGATGACAATAAACCTCAAATCAAACCTACGACATAAATCAAACAGGTGGTCAGTCTCCGCGCGAGTCCAGCCGTTGACTGTCAAGTGCTGGTTGTACTCCGTGTTGGTGTACGTCGGCACAGGAATTTTTTTGTTGAATTTTGCGAACGGGTACTCCTTGTTAGTGTCAGCAGCTCGCCTCCAGTGATGAAACTCAGCGCCGTCAGTCCGTGCAGGATTCGTAAACGGTGTCCACTTCCATTGGCGGACTTTTTTCATACCAAGTTTAGCACGCGCTTGTTTGTATCCTTTCCCCGTGTCAGTTGGAAAAATCGGAGGAACATCAGTGTTATCTTTACATAGCAATGCAAACACTTCTCTGTGCATTCCCTCAGGACGTTTCTTTACCTTGTAATCATATTTTTTTGCTGTCTTTTTATTGCCAAATATTGACTCACGGGTTAACTCTCCAGCAGCTGGACTTTCAATGTCCAAAATATCTCGTACATCCGCCATTCTATTTATTTATTTATTTATTTATTACACATTTATTGTTTAAAATTTTATCAAGTAAACTACACACAAATTTTTAGGTTGGAGTTTTGTCAATATTTCGGAATGAAACTAAAACAGCGCATGATCCTGAAGTTAGCCAACAGCTGTCAATTTAAAAAACTTTTTTAACAAATCAATTACAATAAAAAAAAGGTTCTAAAAATTTTAACTTATAATTTTTATTAATTTTCACATGTCAAACTTTTTAATTAAATTTTTTCAATAATAATTTAATTGCCATAAAATTTAAAAAAAATTTTTGAATGTCTGTCAACTTCAGTGTCATAACAGTGCGACAGAAACTCACTAACTGACTGAGCGCTGCTGTTCCCCAGAGAGTGCTGCCCTCTAGAAGTAATTTTTAAATTATTATACTCATACTAAAGATGTATTATCTCCGGGAGGACTTTGGCCTCAATATTTTTTTTTATTCTACTTAGTCTTAATATTCTAAATTAAACATACAAGTTTCTTGCAATATTCCACTGAAATTAAAATATATTTTATTTTTATTTAAATTAAAAATTACACTAGTGAAATTTAATTGTTGAAAATTTTTTAGATAATTAAAAAAATGTTTGCAAATTGTTTAAAAAGTGCCAGACATAACAAAGTAAGTAAATATTTTATATAACAATAAATATTTAATCTTAAGTTTTTAAATTATAAATGTCTATTTTATTTTTTTATTATTTATTTACTTATTATTGAGGATGTGTTGATTTTAAAGAGACTAACATATGTTAATCTTACAGTTTGGATCTCTGGCAAGATTCGAATCAACACTGGTGATAGCAGAGCACAATAATGAAACCCTGACACCAATTACCCAGGCAGTCCTCAGTGCTGCGAAGAAAATCGGAGGTGATATAACTGTGCTGGTTGCTGGAACAAAGTGCGGACCAGCTGCGGCAGCATTATGTAAAGCTAATGGCATCAGCAAAGTACTGGTCGCTGAGAGCGATGCTTTTAAAGGATTTACTCCAGAGTCTATGACGCCTTTGATTCTGGCGACTCATAAACAATTTAATTTCAGCCATATTATGGCTGGAGGTAGTGCTTTTGGTAAAGCATTAATACCACGGGTTAGTTTTTTTTTTATTAATTTTATATTTACATTTAAAATAATTATTTTATGCTTTTAAAATTATAAAAATCATCAAATGTTTGTTAATCTCGATAATAAAATCATTTCCATTTATATATGCGCAGAATATATGCTACACAGAAAAAAAAATTTATTTGAACCAAATAAATAATTTTGAAGAATTTCAATTTTTTTATTTGAGTAAAAAAATTCTTAAACTAAGAAATTTTTCTTGTTTCAAGTAAATTTTACTTGATTCAAAAATTTTTTGTTTTGATTCAAAACAATGAAACTTTTCAAAATTATTTTTTTGGTTCAATAATTTTTTTCTTCATTCACATTAATTTTTTTTTCTGCGTGTAATTTAGATTGCAGCGCGGTAAGGGGAGAGCAGTAACCATATGATTTTTCTCAATATATAGATATTTAAAATTAGCTAATGACGACATATATTTTTCTTTTAATTAATACACTTTAATTAGTCAGGCAAGTGTAAATTTTTTTGAATTAAATTTATGACTAATATATTTACTTTCATTCATTTCGCGGAATTTTTTTTTTAAATAGTTGTAATTGAAAAAAAAAATCTTCCGTTCAAGACCTAGTTTGAAGTCTTAACTAGAGCACATATTTTTTTTTTCTGATGGAAACCCATGTAACCCCTTAAATGATCGGGCGATCTCCTTCAAATTTTCGGAATTTATTTAGATATATTTAAACTTCATATTAAAAAAAAAATTAAGCCTTTTATCAAAAGTTGCCTTGGTGCTCGTACTACTTTAAATCTAGATAAAGGAATTCTCTGTAAAAAATTACACATAAAAATGTAGACAAACTTTTATCAAAGCTTCATGTTTATGTAAAACTAATTTAATATTTAAAAAAAAATTAGGTCGCCGCAAAACTAGATGTATCCCCGGTGAGTGACGTTATCAATATCAAGTCTTCAGATACTTTTGTCCGGCCTATCTACGCTGGCAATGCATTACAAACAGTAAAGGTCAAAGATAGCATCAAAGTTGTTACGGTCAGAGGCACTTCATTTGAAGCATTACCCTTGGAAGGTGGAAACGCACCCACAGAGCCGGCGCCAGCCGGAGAATATAAATCAAATTTAATTGAATTTATTAAACAAGAACTGAGTAAATCAGATCGCCCGGAATTGACGTCAGCTAGCGTCGTTGTATCGGGTGGACGAGGTCTTAAATCTGGTGATAACTTCAAGCTGATATACTCACTCGCTGATAAGCTTAAAGCCGCTGTTGGTGCCTCACGTGCTGCCGTAGATGCTGGCTATGTACCCAACGATATGCAAGTTGGTCAAACTGGAAAAATTGTTGCTCCCGTAAGAAATATTTAAATTGCTTGCTAATTTTATTTAATTCTCCGTTTATTTAATTTTTTTTTTTCTAAAGGATTTATATATCGCCGTGGGTATCTCAGGTGCAATTCAACATCTAGCTGGTATGAAAGACTCAAAAACAATAGTAGCAATAAACAAAGACCCGGAAGCTCCAATCTTCCAAGTTGCTGATTACGGATTGGTTGCCGATTTATTTAAAGCTGTTCCCGAGTTAACTGATAAATTATAATCAGGTTTCGATAAAATGATTAATAAAATTCAATATTTGTATTAATGCAAATGATTATTTTTATATTGGTATATTTTTTTACATGTTAATATTAGAGATAAAAATATTATCGTCGTTAAAAATTTGTAATTTAAATTTTAAATATACACATACATATAAATATTTTAGCAAATATATTTAACACATGAAATACTTAACTTAAATATGCTATTTATGTTGTTTGTCCTTGGAATGTTTATTATTATTAGTGAACTAAAAAGGATAAAAAAAAGAGCGCTTAAACTGACGGCCAACTAGTTCCTACACCGATAAAGCGCTCAGTATCTGTGATGAAACAAATAAACAGTGTGCAAGTAAAAACATTGGTACAACTATGGAATACAGTTGTTGTTAGTATCACCGGCCAGAAGCTAACAGCTACGAACTCAAGACTCGAGTCACTGTCCAACAACTAAAGAAAGGGAAAGCATACACCAGCTACCGCTCAGTCTACCAGACGCGGTTTGTGATACAGTCATCGTTCAGTTTTATCGTAATCCAGCTCATCCTTCAACAGAGTATGTATTTTTACAATAATTATAAATAATCTAATCCTTTGATTCTAATTAAACCTCTTTGCTTATTAAATTACTACTTGTCACATTAAATTACTACTAATCACACATTGCTATTATACTACTAATACTATCATTAATAAATTTATCACTCAAGATCACCGGAAACTATCAAGACCGTTGGAATACATCTTGCAAGAGACAACTATTTTTAAAAAATCAAAAAAAAGAAGAAATATGAAGAAATAGAAAAAAAAATTTTTTATCAAAAATTTTATTATTTTATGATTTACATACATCATAACGTAATCTAAACATCATATGTGATAGATTGAATAATCCTATTATGTGTAATACGATTGCGCAAGAAGAAAATTTCTCTTTCTTGCAATTATGACCAGTTCTATTATTACTGGATTTTTTGTTATCACAAAGTACAAATGCAAAGACATGTATAACAAACATCTGCATGACAATTTAAATTGTCATTGGAAGCACTGATGATGTATATAATTATTTATCAGTATATATTTATGTAATTGATATCAGTGGTTATACTATTGCCAATGTTGATAGCAAAGAAGCGAAAAATAAAGTATTAATAAAAAACATGAAGCATTCTCTATCGCAGCTATTGCTTCATTACCTCTTTCGTCAGTTTTACTACGGTAAGTACAAGGACGACCGCATCATACATACTTTCAAGCGTCGCAACTCCCTGAACAAGAACAGTTTAAACGCTTGAATAAAACCGTCAAAAATTTTCACCTATTTTAAAAAAAAAAAAATTCTTTTCTTCAATTGAAGAAAAGTCTAATGAAATTTAAGACAATTATACACCATTTCTTTTTTTTTTTTTTTTTACAGAGATGCTGAATAAATTAAGCAGCTGACGAATAAACGCTGATGACTCAACAGCCATGATAAATATCTGAAGAAATAATTAAATATTTAATCAACGATAAAATAATTATTTGAATTGACAATGTTAAATCCACTAGCGGGAATTTCACCAGTTTGGTGGTTAATTATTTACGCAGGACTTCTGTTACTATTGTCGCCAGTTGTACTCTTACTGGTAATATTTTTACCGAATTTTCCATTACTATTATTAAGACGAATGTGTTACATTCCAATTGAGCCGATATAAAATGCCAGAGGCTCAAGGCCACTCATTGCTGATCTGTCATACGCATAAAAATTTCCTCCTACTTTGCCATTAAAATAATGATAATAAATTGTATAAATAATAACAATAATTCCAATGGAGTATTTATTTAAAAATTAATAAATTTAACGAGAGTTAAACATCTCGTTAGCGAAGAAGAAATGTTATTAAATTAATAATAACGTAAACAAATTGATCGCCGATTCATCAGTCACGTCCAGACATTTATTTATAAGTCTTCTTACAATACTAGTACTATAATATAATAATGTCATATACCATACCAAGTACTTTCGCCAACTGGGTATGTAAGTGGGAGTTTACGTCTGGAGTGGTCTGGAGACCCTGGTTTCGATCACGTATATACAACGTACCAGGTCGAGAATCTTGCTACTTGTTATCTACTGCTCACAGACTGGTGCTCAATATAATATGAAGTTACTTTTTCACGTAAGTACCTACACCAATATTTCTTCTTTTACTATTTCTTCTCTAACTTGAACTTCACCCTCATCCTCACCCTGAATCTTTAACTTCAACCGATTCTTATTCTTCATCTCACACTCTCAAACTTTTATGATCCAATCCATCAAGTCATATGTAAATTTTATTGACCATTGAATTAAATATCGCACGGTAAATTTATTCACCTCTCAATTATTAAAATCTATTCAATATCTAACTGATTTTAGTTAAACACTTAACTTATTCTTTGTAAATATTTTATCAACTCTTATATAAGCTAATTATTGATAATATTTTTAATGGTGTCAAAAGAGCGGATGTAAGAAATAAATCCTTGAGGGCCATAACGCCCCTATAGTTTCATTATACAATACTATTCTTCTTCTTTTTATATAATCAGCAATAATCTATATAATTAAGAGAATTAGCAAAATTTTGCACCCACTGTATTTATATGATAAAAAATAGGTTTTTATGGTTAAATTTGGTATTGTTGGAAAAGTCTTGACCTGGCGTTGTGCCTTTTCATGGTTTCATATCATTATCACCAATAGTCAATTTATGATGATAAGTATTTAGGCTGCATTTGAAAATGCTCTATCTCTAGATACATAATTAAGAAATGACAATTTATCTCGTGAATTATTGACATTTTTGAAGATACAAGCTCATACCGATGTTACACGCATCAAGACCTTTCATTTGAGTACCGACATCAATTTTTCATATATTTATATATATTATATATATGTATATATAAAAAATATATAAAAAATGCATGTGGGTACTCAAACGAAAGCTCTTGATAATTTTAACATCGGGATGAGCTTATATCTTTAAAAATGTCAATAATTAAGAACTGTCATTGTATCTTGTGAACTATTGAGATTTTTAAAGATATAAGCTCACCCCGACATTACATTCATTGAGACCTTTCATTTGAATACCCGTATCAATTTTTCATATATTTATATATATTATATATATGTATATATAAAAAATATATAAAAAATGCATGTGGGTACTCAAACGAAAGCTCTTGATAATTTTAACATCGGGATGAGCTTATATCTTTAAAAATGTCAATAATTAAGAACTGTCATTGTATCTTGTGAACTATTGAGATTTTTAAAGATATAAGCTCACCCCGACATTACATTCATTGAGACCTTTCATTTGAATACCCGTATCAATTTTTCATATATTTATATATATTATATATATGTATATATGAAAAATATATCAAAATGCATGTGGGTACTCAAATGAAAGCTCTTGATGAGTGTTACATCGGGATGAGCTTATATCTTTAGAAACATCAATAATTAAAAAAAGTACAGTGCAATTTAACAAAAGCCATTATTTAATAAAGCAAAATTTTATTTATTTATAGTTCACAAGTCACGGCAGTCACATAGTGACTGCAAGGTTTCTTGTAACTTAATTAAAATAAAAATAAATTATCACACCACAAATTGTGATTTTAATTTAAAAACATTTTACAGTTATTGCTGCTGACATGTTTACTGTCGTTAAAAATATCAGCAGAACCATCGCCGAAGCTGCTAAAAAATCCCAAGGTGTACAATGTGGTGGTGACAAGTGATCAGAATCTCCAACCATCGCAAGCTTACCCAGTAGTCCAGCCAGTGTCTCAGAGCCAGGTGGTTGGTTACTACCCGCCTTATTACTACGGTGGGTATTATCCGTATAATTATGGACCCTATGGATACTACGGACCTTATGGACCCTACGGAGGTCCATACGGACCTTGGGGACCGTACGGACCCTGGGACCCAGCACTAGGTCCCGTGCCTTGGGACCCGCGAATGCCGAACCCGAACCAACCAGGAAATCAGCCTTCAGACAATCCCAATACAGAATCAGTGAACAAAGACATGAAAGAAGTCTCCATTAATTTCGGGAAGCAAACTGACGGCTCAAAAGACTCTGAGGCTGATGACATGGCTAAAGAAGAAAAGATAAAGAGAAAAGATAATGAACAAACGCCATTGACTTATTATCCTAGTACACGGTCATCAGTTTACTTCAATCCTTATTACTACGGCTACAATCTTCTTCCTCGCGCAGCGCCTGGAAATTATTACTTTAATTATCCACCCGCAGGTCCGCTTCCAGTAGCAGGCTCGGTGTTGCCAGAGCATTCCGACACTCAGAATTTAGCGCCTCAAGAAAAAGAACAAGCTAAAAGACCAACTAATCTTCAAAAGGCTGAAGAAATGAAGAAAGAGAGCCAAACTAAAATTCCAGACGTTCCGCCGCCTCCAGTGCCAATCACAAGAAGCTCATGATTTTTTTATTTTTACCAACCACTTAGTCACGTACATACTTTATAATAATTAGCTATTAGTTTGTTAAAACTAGCTTCGTACCCACCGTAATACAATGTCAGCTTTTAGTTTTCTTAATAAGAATTTTCATTAATTGTTATTCATTCTGTTAATTTTTTTTTTTCTAATCTTCCATTGGTCTAGAAGCATGAAATTTCAGGTAATTTTTAAAGTGCTGTAAAAAAAGCCATCAATATTTTTATTATACATTTTTTTAGAAGTTATTTATTAACATTATAAGAATACAGAAAAAAAAATTTTTTTAATTCAAAAAATTAGCAGTTGATGAAGTGGGAGATCTAAAAAAATTGGCACGTGACTATACCTGCGATTCCAACCCTCTTAGCAATCGGAAACAAAAAAATAAAAAAGATTATTAATTTAGAATAATGTCGCTATAGTTGGAACTACGGACATCTCCAAATTTCAATTTTTACTATTTTTAAAAAATTCGAAAAAGTAAAAAAAAATTTTTTTTTTCAGGCAGTCGCAATTTTGTGAAAAATTTTTTTTCAACTTTTCCGTAGTTCCAACCATAGCAACATTACTAATTTTTAGAATTTTTGCTAATTTTTTGAATTTTCAACTTTTTTTTCTGTATCCTTATAATGTTAATTAATGACTTATAAAAAAATAGATAGTAAAAATTTTGATTGCCTTTTTTTTTACAGTACTTCAAAAATTACCTAAAATTTAATGCTTCTAGACCAAAATACCCCTATAATATAACAAAAGACACTTATATTTTAAGGCTTTTAATTTTTAATTAAGCTTACACTGAGAAAAATAAATATTTTATCAAGATTCACTTTCTTAATAATTATCAATAATTCTTGAAGTTAATTAAAAATTATATCTTGTCGGAAAAATATTTCTATGCAATGTAATTTATTTTTTCTCAGTGTAAAATAATTGAAATTATCGGGAGTAATTATTGAATTTGTGAAGAAATGCTTGAACCATCGAGAACTTGGACAGTGACGTCAAGTGGTTGTGATTGTCCTTTGAATCTAATGCCAAGATGTGATCTTCACTGTCAGGTTCCAAGATACTTATGTCACTTCGTTCCAGAAAACTGTCTACTTTTGGCTCTTTCTGTTAATTAATTTATTTAAAAGTAGAAAAAGCTTCCTGCAATTTACCGCTTAGATTATAAATAAATTAATTAAATGTCTTGCGGTTATATTCTGAAATTCTGATGTCAAGAGACAATTGGCATAAGTTCATTTGGATTATTATGTATAATCATAATTATTTGCGTGACGATCTATTGATCGTCGCGAGGCAGATGACAATGGTGCTGCTAAGTTATCTCTTTGACGTTTGAGTAATAGCAATTAATTATGACTTCGGTATAAGTAATCATACTTTTATTAATTGTTCTTTCATAATCTTCTCGATAATAGAATTTTTTTTTTTACTTTTTAATCTTGACAGTGACCAAGGACATTATTTTTAATTTTATTCATAATCTTTTGGAGTAAAAATCATAAATTCAAATCAAGAAAATTCGAGTTCATTAAATTGCAAATTCAATTTTTTGTTTCAGGTAAGTATTAAAATTATTATGCGCAGTATTCTAGTAAAATTTAAAATAAAATAATATTTACTTGTAATTTTATCAAAATGAAACTTAAAAATAAATCTCACAAACTTCTTCAATATTAAAAAAAATTATCTCTTAATTCCGGAGCAGCGAACTTAATACTGATAAGAGCGAATAATCATTTATTATGTCTAGCTTAAAAATAAATAAATAATTATTAAAAATAAATAAGCAGTTATTGTAATAAATATAAAAAATTATTTTATTAAAATTACATTATTAAAAAAAATTAGATAGATTCTATGACGACAGAATCGTCATCTGAATTTTCATTGCTGTTATTTGAATTCATCTCGAGATTAGGGTCGACTTTTTCGTCGAGCTTTTCAATCCCGTCATCGTCAAACGGCCGCTGAGTTGTTGTAGAAATCGGTTGCTGAGGGACGTAACTTGGCTCTTGAGGAACATAACTAGGTTGTTGAGGAACATAACTCGGTTGTTGAGGAACATAACTTGGTTGTTGAGGAACATAACTCGGCTGTTGAGGAACATAATGCGGAATAAATGGCTGGACATTTGTGAATACCTGCTATTTTATAAAACATATTATAAACAGTTATATTAAAACATTTTGATGAGCTTTTAGTAGATGTATTTGTAATACTAATAAGCATTAATTTTTACCGGGCTTAATTGGAATCCATAATTATAAAGAGGAGATCCGTAGTAATTGAATGATGATGTTACGTAGGCATCACCCGGATTACCGTAAGGATAATTTAGGACTGGATATGATTTCTGTGGATCAACCTGTAATTAATAATAATAAGATTATTAATAATTAAATATTTCTTTTAAATTAATAATAGAAATTTTATTTTACAAAGATTTTTTAATGAAACAATGAAAAATTTAGTTTTAATTGCTTATTGAGAAGAATATATTAAAAATTTTTAATTTAAAAATTAAAAATTATTTTTAATTTTATTATAAAGTTAATTTTTAATATTTCACTTTAAATATAAAGTATTTTTTCAATTTTTGTTAAAAAAATAAGTTACAAGTATTTTTTAGTTGCAAACAATTAAAAATTTTTTTAATAAATCAACAATAAAAAATTGAGTTTTTATTGTTTTTTAAAAAATTATTTTATAGTTCAATTTTGATCTGTCATTACAAAAAAAATTTTTTTTAATCAAAATAATTTTTAAAATATTATTTTACAAAGCTTTTTAATGAAGCTATAAAAAATTTATTTTTAAATCCATTTTTGATTATTTATTCAGAAGACAATATTAAAAATAAAAATTTTTTTTTAATTTTAAATTAAATGTTATCTATAAAAATTTTATTGTAAGTTAGTATTTAATATTAAAGTTTAAATATAAATTTTTTTTATCAATTTACGTTGAAAAATGAGTTAAAATTTGTCTTATATCAACAATAAAAAAAAAGAGAAATTTTATTGTTTCAAATAATTGTAAAGAAACAGTCGTGGCTGATGGGGATAAAGAGGCGACTGCATATAATTAGCCGATTCAATACTAAAATCATTGAGTTTGGTTTGAATTTTCAGCATTGATTCCATGGGGATCACCGCGGCTCCACAAACTCCCACGAACAGTAGCAGAGTAATCATTTTAAAAATTAAAAAACAACTGATTTGTAAATAAAAACTTTTTCTCTTATAATTAAATAAAAAAATAAAAAAATTAATTTAAAAATCACTACTCTATATCGAGTAACTATCCTCACTAACCAGATTTCAGTCTCGCCCACGAGTTTATATATTCTCTCTTAGGCCCGAATCCGTCCCCACCCGTTCTTATATTTTTTTAGTCTCAACTTTTAAAACCACCTTACAGTGTTTTATATATTGTACTGAACTGACATATATGAGGCCCAATAACACTTGCGAACAATAAAAATAAATAAAGCAGCGAGACAACGAGAGAGACCAAACTGAAGAAAATATATAATTAAAAAAATATTACGAAAGCTGTAAGCTGTAAGATTACCTTAACAAACTGGGAATTGCATTAATTCAATACTCGGCTTTGAATATTATCTGTGTGTAATTTAATTTAATATCCCAGTAGATCTCGATATGGATCAAAATTATTTAATAACACCTCATCGGGCACGCTGGGCGGTCGTTAATCAATTTTTTATGACAATCTGGTCATTATCAATCTGATACTCGGTAAATGTAATTTAACTTAAAAAAATAACTAAATTTAAGATAAGTTAAATATAAAACATTATTTACAATTACCCCAATCGGTCAAGGTTGGCTTAACTCGACTTTTAATATAATTACCAAACGAAATAAATTTTCACACAAACTCGAAGGCGAAACTTACAGCGTCGTTTGATACTAAAAGTTTCATTCCACGTATACTCTGCTAATAAACATACACACCTTCTCTCATTAGAGCCAAAAATACCGAGCTGTTTTGTTGTAATTGTTCGTAGAAAATCTAATTAATTAAAGCTTTAACAATTGTTTATTGCTTATCCTGAGCTTTAATGCCAGAAATATTATTTTCACGTGAGCTTTTTCAATTAAAACTTTTCTTATTTGTTTCTATTTAAATCAAATTATTAAAAAAGCTTCATGTGTATTGATAGCTCCAACAATCGCTGAACTTTTAAACTTTTGTATGTCAATCTTGATAATTCCCACCGGAATTTCAAGAAAAAATTATGCTATTAATATCTTCAATCAAAAAAAAAATTTTTTTTTTCTTATTTCTTCTTATACTAGACCATTAAATACCACTTAAATAATTTATTACATATTGATTGACCTAAAAGACTATTGCAAGGTTACAATTAGTGGTTGATTAATTAACGACTTATTTGAAAGGGCATAAAGACTATTTTTTTAGTCTAAAAATATTCTGTTGTAAAAATATATGCGCGTTTATATATTAATCAATAATTTGACAGAATTTATAGAATTATATTTTTGGGTGAAATAACAGTCCCTTTATTTCTTCAATAATTGATAAATTATAAAATTAAGCTTAGTAAATAATTGTATAACACTGAAATTAACAGATATCTTAAAATTTTTTATGAAAATTATGAAAAAAATTTTACATGTAAAAAAATATTTTTTTTTATCATAATTGATTTGTTACAAAAATTCTCAAATATCTGGCCGATTTTAGTATCACATGATTGTACATAAATATATTTAAATTATAAAAATATTTACATTAATCAAAATAATCTTCTCAATTAATATCTTCAAGTTCAAAGCTGCAATTTACTTTGATTGCGTTGCTACTATACAAAATAATCATATTTTCTTAATAAACAAACCAAAAATAATTTAATCCTTTATCTGTGCCAAATTTCACAACTGGTTAAATAATTCTCGATAGCGATCTTTTATTTAATTTGGAACTTCCTGGCATGAGAACCGCTCTGAACCTGAAAAAAATGAAATTTATTAGAAATGTATTAATAAATAAAACTAAAACTAAATTTAATTGTGAAGAAGCTAAGTGCTTGCATTAAATAGTTGTTAAAATTATTTAGTAATGAGTAATGGAACATTGCAGTGTTCAATGCAGTTTGAGGATAAATTAAGGGCAACGTACCCCGAATTTAAATCACGATAAGCCCGTAACGGTACGAAGAACGATCGTGTCTCGAAAAGTTACACTATGCCTAAAGCTTATGAAGATTATATATGTATTTTGTACACATATATATTGTTTGATTGTTGTTATAAAAGGGCGATAAACGTACAATGCCGTGACGAGTTGAGTTTATTCGGTTCTCAGCATTGCACCCGATTCGACACCATATCATTTTTATTATCTTCCCTCTTGTAATAAAATTCAAATCAAATTCAATTCTTTTCTTCAGTCTATTGAACTCCAAACGAAATCACTTAACTCTCAATTTATTTTTTTATTTTTAATAAAAATTCAAACAATTTTTACTTTTATTAATAAAACGGTAAGTTTAATTAATTTATTATTCAATTTCATAATTATAATTAGTAATTAGAGTTTGTTAATGTCAAAGTTTAATGTGTATTTTTAGTGAATAAAAAGAAGAAATTAATTGCAAATTCAAACCATACCGCCGTAGGTGATGAATCAATACTTGGAATGAGTGCATTGTAGCGACTGGGGTTGTAGATACTTTCTCGCGAATAAAACAATTTATTCTGCAAATAAATAGTGTAATTTAATTTAATTATTAAATAGCTTGTTGATAGATTTATTGAGTATTGTGTAATGAAGTTAAGACTTGTCATGTTTATCAACAAGTAGTGCTGCTTTTGAAACAAGTCAATGGCTTTCAGTATAACATACACAAGTTTATGTAAAATATTGTACCTGTATACATTTGGACTCGAGGGTGAATAAAGTCAGTCTGTTTCTGTAATCGCTTGACACGACAGTCACGCGATATTTTGTTCGCTCTTGTGTACAACTAAACAAATTTATTTTTTTGTTTTTCTCTGACAAATGTCAACCTAATGTCTGACAACTCTAGTGACACTCTTAAATTTATACCAGAGTAAGTAATTTAATTATTTTCATAAAAATTTTTTATGTATTCTCTTTTTTTAATTATAAATTTTAATTTTTATGAAAAATTAATGATTACATTTTTTTTTTTAAACAGAGCAGGCGACTAATAATTTTTTTCCTCAATAAATAAATAATTTTTTTTTAATTAGTAATTTTTCATTTAATGATTTTAAATTTTTACAAATGAAGAAAAATTTTTTTTTCAATATTTTTAATGATTTTTTTTTTTGTTAAGAAAAATTAAAAAATTATCAGATTTATGTAACATTTAATTATTTTTTTTTATTGAATATTTAAAAAAAATCAAAGTTATTTTTTGCAAAATATATTGAGAAATTTTTATCATAAAAAATTTAATCAATGACAAATTATTATTTTTATAAAAATAAATAATAAATCCAAGTCATGTATATTAATACACTTAAATTTTGGCCGCGATAATAATAATAATAATTTAACAGAATTTTAAATCAAAAGATCCTATCAGAATAAAATTTGGCATAAATAATATTTAATGATCGTCATTATTTAAAAAAACATTGAAAACAAAAACAAGAAAACGCAATATAAGATTAAAATAAATAAAATATATATAGAAAAGCATAACCGGGTTCAATGTCTTTAGATTCTTAGATCTCACTGTACCAAAAATAATTATACATTACATAGGCTGGAACAAAAAAAGCTAAATAAATGAGATGAAAAACGAAAAAAAAAAAATAGCCAGAAATTGGAGAATCGTGAGAGGTTTTGGAAAGAACGAGCGTGTTATTAATAGCGATCCCGCGTGTGCACTTGGGATTTAAACATAGTTTTGGCTGAAGAAAACGTCAAACCGACTTGAAAAGTCGTTCGGCGCGTTTCGTTTCTCGTTTTTGCAAATTTTATCTTTTAATAACAGTTGTAAGAGAAAATTTACGCGCTTATTCATTTTTATAAAGATTTTTTGTACTTTTTTAGTGAATTTTGTTACATATATAATTATCATTATTATTGTTATTGCTATTATTATTATTATATCATGAATGATAAGTTATGAAGTTGTGTATTGAGTAATTATAAAACTATTTCCATGCGTTCCTTTAACCCACATTATTTGCAAGGTGGTTCCGTGTGAATATTTTTAGATTCGGCGTTTAAGTATCAACGCAAAAATGATTAAAGATATATATTTTTGATGTACATAAATATTTTCATTAATAGCTTACATTTTAGTATAATAAAAAGTTAATTTTTAACAGTTTTTCTTATTTTATTGGCTTCTTTTTGATTATTTAAATAAATATCATTAAACTGAAGAAACATTTTTTAAAAATTGCGCTTTTATTATAATTCTTACAATACATAAAAATTAATTTAAATTAAATTGTTGAATTTTAATTATTATCGATATTTAATAAATATTATTTAAAATAAAAAAAATTTGGAGAAAGACAAAAAAGTTATGAAATTTAAATGATAAATGTTTTAAAATTATTAATTTACAAATTATGACTGTCAAAATTAAAAAAAATTAAATTATAAACTGGTTTATTTTTATTACATTAAAAGTACTTTACACCAATACTTAAATTATTAAAAATAATAATAATAACAACATTGATAAGAAAGTTATATTTAAAATCGAGCCGCGAGTAAAACCGTTTTACAAAACCGATAATTTCCAATTTAAAAAAGATTAACACGTATATTCATACCGTCATACTCAATTAACGTAAATTTCAACATTTTAATTTCACGAAACATGAAATTTTATTATTATACTCGAAAATAAAGATAAACACGGAATTGTTAATTGGAGCGAAAATCTTATTGACCATGAAAAAATCGAGAGTTGATGACAAGGAGAACCACTGGGTTGAGGATAATAAATTGGATAAGTTATTATCTCACAATGATCAAATGTAATTGCATTTTTTAAAATCATTTTAAATTTGTAACTTTAAATTACTCTGATCAATATCAATTATTTAAGCGTATAACAATTCAAAAAAAATGTTATTTATTACCCGAATAAAATAAAATAGTCCACTTTATTTATATTTGATCTCAATAAATTGTTAAATAAAAGAGACATTGACATTAGAATTTATTTTATAAACGGAACAACTTGTGTTTCTGTAACTGACAGATTCACCCTTTGGTGGTCTGCCAAGTTCAAACGATTAATTGCCGTATTTCATAGAGCCCCATTAACCAAATGTCGTCATTTATTTTATTATTTTTATTTCTTCTACTATTCTATTTATTAAATTAATACCTTCAAATGTCCATAACCCAACAAAAATTAAAACTCTCATATTTTTTAGAGACATGTCAGCGATAAATAAAATAGAAGACACTATGAATGAAGCATTGATTGAAAAGCTGAGACAATGTTTACCAAAGCATCAGGAAAATTCAGAGAATATAAAAAGTTTGCTGGCTAAACTTTATACTCGCATTACTTCATCAGGTAATGAAAATTTATTGTCAACAAGCTTTTTATCACTTATATATTCAATATTAATTACAAAAGACAGTTGACTTGTTAGGACGCTAATGTCTGACGACAGTAGTTGATAATTCATTTGTGTTATTTATATATAACATGTTATGTTACAACAAAACTAAAAAACAGACTAATAAAATACTCAAAATTTACTGAGAAATTACGTAAATTATTTTGAAGGAAGCTAATGGTGAAGAGTTTGGCATTAATCCAATTCTTTTGATCGTTAAAAAAAAAATATTTCAAGTAAATTTTGAGACATTTTTATTCAATCAAATTTCTTCAGTTTACATTAATTTAAGTATCTATTTTTTTTTTTTTTAATAAAATAATTATTACTAGGAACCTTGCAATAGATAAATAAAATTTTGCTTTATTAAATAATGGCTTTTGTTAAACTGCACTGTACTTTTTTAAATATTGAGATTTATAAAGATATAAGCTCATCCTGATGTTACAATCATTAAGAGCTATCATTTGAGTACCCACAAGCATTTTCATATATTTTTCAAATATACATATATATAATATATATAAATATATGAAAAATTGATGTGGGTATTCAAATGAAAGGTCTCAATGAGTATAATGCCGGGATGAGCTTATATCTTTAAAAATGTCAATAGATCACAAGGTCATTTCTTAATTATTAGTCTGGAGATAGAGTATTTTCGAATAGAGCCTAAATACTTATCATATAAATTGAATATCTAAAAAAAAAACCGATTTTATCACATGACTATTTTGGAAACAAAATTTTCCTTATTTTCTTAATAATATAGATTAATTATTGTTACGATTCCAGATCGAAAAATTCGAGAGCGTACACTGGAAACATTTTGGAGCAAAGAGTACAACGTTATAGAAATATTTATGGTGTTACTGGAGGTAATTTTTAAAAAGAGATTTATTATCTCAATTAGTAACTCCTTTTTAGTAAAAATTAATCACTAATAAATTAACATGATTTTTGTTCGATAGGCTTGTAGAGATAATGCGGTGTGTTGTAACATTACTGGAATATTGCATGAATGTATAGCACCTCGGCAATCCAAGGTGAAATTAAAAGGAGCCAAAAATAAGCACTCGAGTAAGATTTATTATTTAGCTTATTATCTATTGAATTGGCTCTTTATATTTATGAGTGTTATTTTTCAATAGAAAGCGCCAGCCGTACAACCATTGCTCAATTAATCCAGTTTGGTGGGACCCAAGTCTTCTTAAAACTCTTGATAAATTCACAGAGAAGCGATAACACCATGTCGGAAGTATTAGTTCATGAAATTCTCTGGATACTAAGTCAGGTTAATTATTAATTACTATTATTAATAACTTTAATAATAATAATACTCTAAAATAATTAACAGATCGCTCAAAAAGACGTCAAATTTCCATTAAAAGTAAGACTTTTAAACGTCACCAAAGTGTTCCACTCTTTACTCAAAAATCATTACAACGATGCTCGACTTCTTCTTCCACTTCTTCTTATTCTGAAAAGTATCGCTAAAAATAGTAAGTTTAATAAAATTTATCTTCAATAAAAATTTATGAAATTAAAGTTAGCAGTCACTTGACGATTTTTTTTTTTTTAACAAAAAAATTTGTTCAAAAAAATTATTTTTTAAAAATTGGATTAATAATTTTTTAAAATTTCTACTTGTCAATTTTTTTTTTTAATTTTTTTTGCAATAATTTATTTATTAAAAAACTTTTTAAAATGATCAAATATCTGCTAAATTAATTTTCATTAAAAATCTTAATAAAATTTTTAATTTCAGCATTTGCAGTACAAATTCTTATGAAAGACGGAATAGCGTCAACCTTCGAAAAAACTTTTGTCGGGATCGGATACACACCTAACTTAAAGTTAAAAGTTTTATTAGAATGCCTGAAACATTTCACAAGCAATCGTAATTACAAAGTTTTATCATAAAAATTTATTAACCGCTTTAAGTAATATATTACCTTAAATTATTTATTGTTCTTCAAGGAGTTTGCTGTGCGAAATTTGTGAAAGGAAATTTAGTGCACATGCTGATGCGCGTTTTCGATCGCTGGGACAGGTGGGACGGGCAACTGAGACAAAAAGTCGCAAACTACGGACTTTGCACTCTCCATCACTTGTGTCTGATAAGTAAGCATTGGATTAACAATATAATTTGATTTTAAAAAATGATATTCCATCATCGTATTTGTGAGGGAGTGGCCAAAAAAAAAAAAAAAAAAAAAATTTTTTATTTTTTATATTTATTATCATTTATATTTCATCTCCGGTATTAGATGCATCAACCCGGGTATGTTTGGAGCTAGTTGATGCTATGAATAATTCATAATACCTTTGTTCGTCGTATCAAAAACCCCTGTATACCTTTAAACACTTACATTTATAATACATAACACAAAACATCTAAATTCAACATTAACCACCGAGCTTAAAAAGTATCTTCATTTTATTTCTAACAATAAAATGTTTTGATCTTTGTCAGCATGTTATTTTATTTTTGCCCTTGACTAAAAAAAATTTCATGCTGACTCAGCTATGTAGAACCAGTTATTGTCACTGCTATTTAATCTACCATAAATCTATTTGTAAGTCAAATTAACAATCCTATAAATTTATATATATAGATTTCTGAATATTACTCATGATTTATGATCTAGAATCCGGGAGAAGAGCACTGAAAGCCAACAATGGTCTGCAGCAACTTTACCGCTTCTGCAGCAATTGTCCCGAAACAAAAGCCTACGACTTTTTGCTTTCACGTATCTGTGGAATTATAAGCCAGTGTTTAGAGAAGAAAGAGCTGCCAGTACCTGAAATGTCACCTGCTAAGTATGATATTAATCAAATAAATGTAGCAATAGCAACAAATTAGCACGATGCGTGCAAAGCATCCAATTAAATTTATTATTCAAATATTTGACATCTAATCTAGGTTCAATCTACCAAATGGTAATGGGAAAAGAGCCAACAGTGTCGACAGTTGCAGTGACGTTGAAAGTCAGGTTCGCATCATTTTTTTTTTTTTTGTTAATCCAATAACACGTATCAAAATCAGAAATTTAGATTCCTATTCATTTGATTAATAATTTTATCGCTGTAGGTTAATTCTGTTGGACGAGTTTGCAGTGACGCAGACTCAGTTGATGACGACGATGATGATAATGATGATGATGAGGATGATGATAGCGGAGATCAGAGTGCCTTGAAAATAGATAAAAATAAATTGGAACAATTTAATGATATCAATGTTGACGAGGGGCAATATTTTGCTAGTGTTATTACATCTCAACGGACTATTGAAGATCTTCTCGGGTAAATATATTTATTTTTATTTTTTAATAGTAAGTAAATTGCACGTCTCATAACGCGAAGCGTTTGAGTAGTGCTTTATTCTCACTTTCTCAAGATCAAGCAATTATCTCGGCTTAAATTGCTTTTATCCGATTTTTTTTTGTACTTTGAGTATTAAATAAATTGACAAATATCAATAAAAACACTTTTTTATGATAGTAAATACTTTAAAAAAATACTATTTTTTTAAGATAGTATAAAAAAATCCGTTTTGAAAAAATATTTCCAATTTTTCCGATTTTCCAAACTTTTTTAAAAATATTTTATATTTTTTTAGGTATAATGTTCTTTTTAGAGAACTAGGTAACTTAAAAACCCAATTACAAATGGAAAGTCTATCAAATTCAGAAGAAAACATTGAGTCTGTAATGAGTAAAGAAACAAAATGTACAAGCTTATTAAATCATGTTACCAAATTCTGGGATTTAAGTAATTTGACAGGTGTTTACACGCACATGACAGATGAAGAAGTTTTACCGTACAGTGGATATTCGAGAAAATTGCGTATTTTGGACGGCATCCCGTTCAACACACAAGACAAATCAGTTTATTGTACCTGTGCCAGTCGTGTAAGAAGTGTAATATCTTTTGTGAAGGTTGCGTATCCCGATCTTATAGGTGGCTGTTGTCGTGGAAATCCCGAGCCACTAAATGACAAAGATAGAAAAGTTTGCCGAGCTAAGTTGTTAAACAGCGTAGACCGTGGACTTCGACCAAACTTGCTCACTCAGGAAGTGGTTTTTGACCTGGATGCCTTGGCGATGACTTGCCAAACCTCTGGAGGAGCATCTGAAAGACTGACGGATAGATTGATTTTGAGTAATTCTGATGAATCACGAATCGGTAATCGTTGCGTCGATACTAAGAGTTTATTATTCGAATCTAGGTTCGAGAGTGGCAACTTACGAAAAGCTATTCAGGTAATATTACATTTTTTTTTTTAAGTTAAATCTATAAAATGCTAACCAATACTGATATTAAGTATCACAGATAGGTCCAAGAGAGTACGATTTAATTCTGACGCCAGACGTGAACAGTGGATCAAGACACCAGTGGTTTTACTTCGAAGTTTCCAATATGGAAGCAAACATTCCTTATACTTTTAATATTGTCAACTGCGAGAAAGCCAATTCGCAGTTCAACTTCGGCATGAAGCCAATATTATTTAGTGTTACAGAAGCACAATTAGGTAGACCAGGCTGGGTGAGAACTGGCACTGATATCTGCTACTACAAAAATTGCTACAGGAGACCTTGTCGTGGGAAAAATTATCTGACCACTTCTTTTAATGTTATCTTCCCTCATTCATACGACATTTGTTACCTGGCCTACCACTTCCCGTACACCTACAGCCAGTTAATGACCCACATATGGAGGTGGTCACGACGACTTGAAAAAGAGCCGATTTTTTTTTCCGCAGAGATGCTCTGCAATACTTTGAATAATAATGATTGTCCGCTGTTGACAATAACTTCTCTAGAATCAACGGCAAATCCAATTAGTGTGAGTATTTTTATCCTTAAATTGAATAAATAAATAAATTAATTAATTATCACAAAAATAAAAATAAAATATTGTTTCTATTGTAGAAAAGAAAAGTTATTTTTTTAACATCACGGGTCCATCCTGGCGAGAGTAATTCATCATGGATTATTCATGGTACTTTGGAAACTCTTCTTGGAGATAGTACTTACGCTAAGAGTCTTCGGGATGATTATATTTTCAAAATAATACCTATGCTGAACATAGAAGGTGTTATCAACGGTTGGTGAGTAAATATTTTAATAAGATAAATAATTATAAGCAGAAAACTAATTATTAAATTACTCAACTGGATAAATAATTTTTTTCCATTAAATATTAACAAGAATATCACGTTACAGATGCCAAAAGGGCGTATAAAAATTCTGTTTTTTTTTTTTCCAAGTCCAAAAAAATTTTTTTTTTGGAACTGACGTATTTTTGTATGAAACGTGTAGAAATGTAAAAAAAATTTTTTCTTCAAACTAAAAATTTTTTTGGTTTAGAAAAAAAACAGAATTTTTATTATACGCCTTTATGACATCCGAGGTGGGTCTCTCTGGCGTAGAAAATTTTTTTTTAGCATTTCTCCACATTTCGGACAAAACTACGTCGATTCTGGAAGTTAATTTAAACAATTAAAATTGAATAAAGCTTTTTAGGTCGGTCACTAAATAAAAAACACCAATCAATCATACGAAATAGTTCTTCATTCTCGCTCAATTATTACAATATCAATGGCATATATATAAAAAAAATTAGTGATGTAAATTGTTACAACTCAATTTAATTCAATTCTAATAATGAATACGAGTGGATGACGTAAACATTGCCGTAGACAACAGAGTGATCAATTATTTTCGATATTTAAATCCGTACAACGTTTCGTCTTGCACTCGTATTCGAGTTATGACATCAGCGGACATCCCTTGGCCCATCACCTACGAAGCTATATGCTTTCTCAAGTCCTCTGATGTCATTTTACTGGAATATTATCATTAAATTTTAATAATAATTATAATAATAATATTAATATTTAATTTTTATTACATCTATATCTATTAACTAATTACGAATTTATTTGAGTCGATAAGTTGATCTTATTAATGCCGCACTATTATCCCTCACGACTCTGTTGTGTATAATTATTAATTACTCAATTAATAACTCAACAAATTTAGTTTGAATAATAAAAAACGGAAGATGTTTATCATAAAACGCTAAATACTTAAAAAATAATTACTTAATTGGTGGATTACTTGGACGGAGGGTCTAATACTTTTCCGTTGGAGCGGACTTTAATGTTGTACCTATAAGCCGGTTCGGCATCGGGTAAAATAGTGCTTAAGTCTTCCTCTTGATCCTTCAACACATCACCACTGCCGCTGTTGGTGTTATCAGGGGCGTCATTTGCGTAGTCCTGGTCGCTGTCGTACGGACCGATCGTTTTTGATTCGAGCGCGTTATCAGGTTGACTCGCGGTTTTGTCGTAGGTCGGCGACTGCTGACTAGCACGCTGGAGTGATCTGATTTCGTGAGTCTCCAATCCGGCGAATACAGTATCGGTGCGGGATTTAATCGCCGGATTTCCAGTGAATAAACTCGTTATGTCAGGAATGTCCTCAGTTCTACTGCGCTCCTTGATAACGTCTTCACGAGATTGAGTTTTGGTCAAAGGATCTGAGGAAACGGTACTCATTAGTCGACCTACTACTGGATCCTCGGGTAGAGTTAACGTGTCAGGTGAATTTGAACTTTCTTCTATTTCTTCTTTATGGCTGTCGTTATCATTATTGTCGTTATTGCTATTGTTAGTGATATTGCTGTCGTAAATTTCAGTCTGATGCTCCTGGTTTGTGTTATCCTCGTGCTCCTCTTCTACATTCTTATCCACGTCTGTTGTCTCGGTCTCCAATTTGTCCGCATTATCGTCGTTACTGTCGGTGTCCGGCAATGCCGTGGTCGTCGTCGATGAATATGGTCTACGATTTCTGTAACAAATGCACCAGCAATAAATGCCGTCGCAAATATTCAGACAGTGGTATTACTTATTATCGTTAGCAAGACTAACAATAAAAAATCTTAAATAATAAGCATCAAGTGTTTTATATTTTAAAAGCGATTTTTTTTTATTCATAATTTAAAAGAAAAATTAAATATTCTTTTAAATTTAATAAAAATACAAAGTAATTTTTTGTATCAATAAAATATCTTTTAGTTTGTTATTTTACTTTGTCAAAAAAAAGAAAAAATAATAAAAAGAAGTTTATTTTCAATCTTACACGGAAAAAAGAAAAATCGAAAAATTATATTAAGTATCCTGTCGTATTTAAAACTAGAAAAATTACAGTTCAAAATAACATTTTTCTAAATTCAAACTTTGAATGTTAATTTTCATAGCTTTCAATGTAATTTTTACATTTTACAATGTAATTCTTGCAAAATCTGTAATAATTTTTTATTAAAAATAAGTATTTTCTACTCATAAATCAAATTTTCTATCAATTTAACGCGCAAACTTTTTTTTTAATAAGAAAAATTTTTAAAAATCTCAAAATTGTCAGTTAGTGTGTTTTGAAATTGAGCAGCCGATTATATAATGTAATTTTCCTTTTTTCCTTGATACAATTGAAATTTTCCAAAAAATTATAATTTATTTAATTTGCTGATTTACTTTTTAAAATTTTTTCTTGAAGTAAAAAAATAATTTAAAACCCAAATAGTAAAAAAAAAAAAAATTTCTTACTTTAAATTATTAACTATTGAAATATATAAGTTTGATTGTATTGTTAACTAATAATAATAAGTTAGTTTGTTAATAAAACTACAACTAAATTAAAAAAAAAAAAGCAAATTGTTAATGTTTTGTTAATAATTAAACGTTGATGAAAAGTGCGCACCGCTGTGATTATTCAGAAGCCTCCAACTACTTTATTTACGAGGAATTATTTAAAATACCTATGTTAAAACTAAATAATAATAAAACAGTTAATGCTAAATAAATACCAAAAAAAATGAATGATTAATTAGAATTATAAATGTAATTATAAATAATAAAAGTGATAATACTACTCAAGAACTTAAGTGGTACTTGTGCCCCATAAATTATTATTACGATTATCTATAAATAAAAAATAAAAATAAAGAGGCGCGCGACTTTTCATGTAACGTGATTAAATGTCTCACCTCTTACCCCTGAGTTGCCGAAACCGGTATGCTTCCGTAGTTGTAATAATAACATCGTGTCTGCTCGCAAATGAAATCCTTAACACGAGTACAATCTTGAGCATCCCAAGCTAATGACGGCGCTACCATTGCTACACAACCATCTGAACTTCCACTATCTCCACTAAAATAATATTTTAATTAATATCATCATCATTATAATTATTTTATAACTTATCAGTCTTATCGTAGAATTATTAGGTAATTTAATTAAATTAAACAATTACCTTTCACGTGCTACCCTTTGAGGTTCAGTGCCAGGTGGGACATCGACAGCGCGATTTCCAGTACGTCTCAACATGTAATCAAAAGTCGCGTTGAATGGCAATCCTGAGCTCATCCATAAGAACATATCCGTTCCCAATTTATTACCCGACGTCCAAAAGTCGTATTTAGTGTAACCGGCATTTTTCAAGTACTGTGTCATGGTATCGGCTTTTTCTTTAGTTTCAAAAGACGCCAATTGAAGACCCAGGGAACGGCAATATTGATAGGCCAAAAAGTAATTTAATTCTGGGCTGTACGGGTTCATCCTCGAGACAAAGTATTGCACTCCATCGAGTTGTATTGTCGTTATCCTCTGACCTGAAAGAATTGATATATTTTTTAACATAAAAAATTCGACCGATATATTACAGTAAAATTTTTTCTAAAAAAATTTGGTAATTATTTGCAAGTGAGGTCTTTACGAGGGTCCACTATTTTCATTTTTATTTTTTTGAACGAAATTTCTATTTGATTTTATTGATGTATTTTTTTTTTTTTGAAAAATACATAAAAAAATCAAAAATTAAAAAAAAATTGATTATCACAATTTTAACAAATTTTCAAAAAAATTTATAAATTTTTTAGAAAGTTTTAATATTCAACTTTTTTTTTTTTAATTCGTTTTTTTTTATGTACTTTTTAAAAAAACATATATCAAAAATATCAAAAAAAATATAAAATATAAATTTTATCCAAAAACATGAGAGCTAAAATTTTTTCCAACTTTTGAAAGCAAAAAAGTTATCAAAATCTTTTTTTTTTCCTTTCACGACATTTTTTATCATAAATAGTGGACCCCAGTTGTGAATAATTACCAAAAATTTTTTCAGGTGTCCCATTTTACACCGGATACCCTGTTACAATTGAAAATTCTAGAAAAGAATTTTCAATAAAAAAGAAATTTTCCGAGGGGGCCCTCGAAATATTATAATTACATAATATGAATGAATGAATGAATGGAAAAAATTTGTCAGGCTTTTTTGGTGATCGTTCCCACCCGTTAAAAAAAATTTATTGAACCTTAATAACTTATGCATAATGCATTATATTTTTTTATGTATAAATTTAAAACGCACGTGGAATGTTTGGGTAGGTGTGGGTGAAGGTATGCACATGTCGTCTTTAGATATTAATATATTATGTACACATACAAATAAAGATTCCATTTCGTCTCGGCACGTTTCTTTAAGCCGCTTCCGAGCTAACGCGTATCCGTTAAATAAAATATATCGGCAAATACTCGTACGTGACAAATTATTTCATGAATAAATAATTATGCACAAATGTCAGCAACTACATTACCGTTATGCTTAAATTTTGACCGGTGTATTAAAAAAAATTTAGATACGAATATATTTCAATCATTTAATATACGGTTCAGTGAACCCGTTGATTAAATTAACTCATAAATTATCGTAGATTAAAATTAAATAGAAAAAATTTTTTATAGTCAAATAGACCGTAATAATAAAAAAAAAATTTTTTGAAAACAAAATTGAAAATTAAAAAAAAAAAAATGCGGGTATTTCTATGCCGGCTAAAGATAAACTTGCAGGTGGGAAATGACCTGCAGACCTTGAGACATGTTGAGTACGTAATATATACAAGATGCAACCGATTGTCTACTTCACGCTGGTTCGTCTGATGATCTCTGATCAACTTCAAGATAAATCACCGGTATCTTCTTGATCATTTATCAATTAAACGCAAGTATCTAATGATTAATGATCTTCTTGCTTGGAATTACGGAGCCGTTAAAAAAAAATAAAAAATGAAATAAAATAAAATAAATTGGATCTAAAAAATTGGAGTAAAATTTGGTGATAATGATAATTGATAATTAATTGTAGAATAATTAAATTAAAAATTACCTGAGGCAATGAATGTTGTGATGAGTAGCAACAGTACGATTTTCATGTTGCTCGCGTACAATATTATTGCTTCCGTTACACGTTTAGTTACGTTTAAAAAAAACCGGATGTCAGTGTTAGGGTCGCGTTCTCGGACTGGCCTCGCGCAGCCTCGTGAGCTCCCTTAAGAGTCTTCTGACGATGGGTATTCTGGCATGGAGGGGGATCGTTGTTGAAGATGATTCACTGAAAGGAGACCGACAGACCGTCGACTGTATATATCCCGACACCTATATATCCATCTCAACTGCCGGGAGATACACCATACAATACAGCCAGAGATAGAGAGTTACTCCAAACACACTGCTGGCACACACCAGAAATCACCAGAACTGAAAACAGAAAATAAGATAAAATTCAACAGCTAAACACAATTAAAATAAATTGGAAGCCGGTGAGTAAATAAAATAACAATTTTGAATAAAAAATGGTTTTTGAGAGCTTTGCAGACACTAAATTTCTTCGGTCAGCTAATAAGAATACTAAGCGAGACTTAGTGACTTACTGGCATAGCAAACTTATCCTGAGCATGGATTCCAACCGGACTCTTGAGTCCTAGTCTGGACAAACAACAGCAGAAAGCCAGCCGGGTAAAAATAAAATAATAAAGTTATTTAAATAAATAAAAAAATCTCAAAGCAAAACTAATCATTCTCTGAGTTCCAACTCGACACTCAGCACGTCCGAGTGGAGGTTTTATGGCTCTGGACTCAAAATAAAAAAAAAAAGACGTGATATATTTACCTGGATACAACGAAATCCGTCTCGTTACCGAGAATTCCTGGGGACTTTACTCTTAAACAGGAATCGTTAGTTTATTTTTAGTTGGTCTAGTTTATTTTATTTTATTCTATTTTATTTAATTATATTTTATTTTTAGATCCTGAATAAAGAACGCCAGCTATAATCCAATAAATAAAAGCGGAATTCTATTTACAAGGCCACTGTAAGACCAATAATCTACTAGTTGTGCTATGTATAGCACATAGAAGTTGAGAGTTTATAAGTTGAGTCGGTGGAGTAGTATACAGTGTGCCGATCCCGTGGGAATGTAAGCGCATGAAGATTGTTACGATAAGCCATCAGAGAGATCAAATGGAAGTATAACTTGGATACAAGTCATGTAGCAGAGGTATAAACGTTGGTTGCGCTTCAGGCTCTCTTCTTCTTCTTCTTCTTCTTCGTCTTCTCCTGTACCATACCCTCAACTGGGTATAATAAGTAAAGAGAACTAAACAGGCGATCCTCCTTCGCATCAATCGTCTCATCCTTTATTTCTCTCTCAATCTTATATTACCTGGGGCCTACTACTGATGGTGATGCTGCTGCTGCTGCATTATTCGCCTTCAGCTCATTTTTCAGTCTCTCCTTACATTAACAACATCAGTTCTTCTCTTATATTTATACTATAAACTGTATAGTATTCAGCTCCAGGCAGTTGAGTTGGATCACTGACTAGAAGCCACTTTTCAGCGTCCAAGTCTAACCAACAGCAACAGCAACATTTTTTCCTTAAACTATTTTTTTTTTTTTTTTTTTTATCTTATTTAAGTTTATATATATTTAGTCTTTACTTTTTTGCGATCCAACGTATCTTTTTTGCTGGCAGCCTCTTCAGTCCAGCAAAAACAAAAGCTATTCACGCTACTAAAGGATTCGTGATGCTGGACTATGCTACGGCTGCATGTTTTGTGGTGGTTTGATGGGAAGAAACAAGAGTAAGAAGAAACTGAGGCTCTAAGGAGAATGAGGATGAGAAAACGAAAGGGCTTATAGTGGTAGTAAGCTAAGGTAAGGAAGAGAAGAAGAAAATGAAGATGAGAAGAAGAAGAAGAAGAAGAAGAAGAAGAAAAAGGTTGAGGGAGGCTGACTTGAGAGAAGAAACACCGGCAGGTCTATTTCAAGATACACAGGGGGAACTCCATGTACGAACCGCCACCACTCAGGAGGTCTCGATTCTAGTCCGCGAACCGTCACGGACGAGACCACAAGGGTCTACCCTCACACCGGGACCTTCGACATTCTTCAACAATTTTTTGTTTTATTTTTTACACCTACGATGCATCGCTGAGAATACTTTAGTATCCTATTTATATAATTATTTATTCAATTATTATATAACTTAGTAGCTATTATTTAGTTGTTTTTTTTTTTACATATATATTTGTTTGTTTTTACAAACAAGATATTTTACTATTATTTATTTACTGACTTTAATTATTGACTCAAAGGGATTTATAAGGAATATGTTTATATTCGAAGGTCATCTTCTTGAGTTGCTATTTATTTTATTTTATTTTATTTTAAGATTTAAAAAAAAAACATCCATAGAGTCTATGGGTCATTAAAATGATCATTCACGAGATCGTATTTCAACGCGCAGATCCAGATTTTTTTGGTCGTTTATCATCGGAAAGTATAGAGAGTCGGCGTGCTTGTATATAGAATTTTAATATAGCGAACCTGTAAATTATCCGTTAATTTATTCGATCATTTATATATATATATATTTTAAAACGTTTAATTTTTGAAAAATGTTTTTTACTAGACAGTTTAATATTAAGGGCTTATATTAATTTTATACATACTCATATTTATTATTATTTATACGGGATATTATTTTTTTTATAATTCCAAGAAGCTAGCGATGGTAATTTCTGCTAACAAACCCGTCGGGTTATATCTCCGTACCGTCAATACAAGCATAACTAACTCAACTTGACATAACTTGTAAAAAAATATTTTTAAAAACGTCAAAACAAATTTAAAAACAAAAAAAAAATATTTTAAATAATTATTATTTAAATTCCAAAGACTTTTAAATCTTTGTTTCTATTATAAAAATGAATAATAAAAGAATCTTGTATTAAAATGTCCTCGATCCTCGCGTAAATCTTAACGCATAATTTAAAATACTTTAACACACGCAAACTTTATGTTACCCCTTCATTATATCACCTAGAGGGGATTCAGTAATGTTATTATTATTTTTAAAATTTATAATCATTTTTTTTTATTCTCATTACTTATTTTCCGTAGTTTATGTCAGGCAAAGTGAGAAGAAGCTTTGTCAGTGGCTGAAGATTTAAAAATAAATAAAGTTTTATAAAAAAAAATTCTCAATAATCTCCACGCGATATCCTAAGGCTAGTTTAAACTTTAATAAAGCCACAACGCACACTTGTGTATATATATTTGCACACATTTTATTCAAAAGCTTATTTTTAGCTAGTTATCTCTCGTAGATTTTTATTCCAAACATAAATAAATCAAATCTCGTGGTAGTTCTTCTCTTCCTCAATAAGACAAAGCTAATTTCATAACTAAAAAAATTAAAAAAAAAATAATATGTAATATATAATACGAGAATAAAAATAATAAATCTATTACATTACATTCTTACTTTTTAGGAGTTAAAAAAAAAAAAAAAAAAAAAAAAAAAAAATTAACAACATCTCGCTAATACCAGTTAAATTTAAACTCTAAAGTTTTAGTACCGGTATCGAAGCATCCTGCGCTATTATTGTTGAAATGAGTTTTCCTGTGAAGAAATTCTTCCTGTAATATTATCTATGTACCTTACCATACACCGAGCCAGCCGACAGTACAAGTAAATTATAAATAAATAAATAAATAAATATATAAAGAATAAAAAGATAAAAATATAAAACAGCAAAAAGCCTTGGTTGGATTGGACCGAGCCAAGTACCAAGTACCAAGAGCATTGACTCTGCTTCAACTCGCCAGCAGCTAAATCAATTTTCCACTCGACTCCTATCCTCAACGTTTTATTCCCTTATTCTTTAGCCCATTAGTTTGTCCATTCCAGATAGCACTTGAACATTAACTATTACTGTAGTTACATCTATCTATCTATCTATCTATCTATCAATCACTGTAAAAATCTATATACAAATACCTGTAGCTCATCATCTTGATTCGTGTGAATATTATTATTTATGATTGGCATCTATCATATAATATTGCATCAAAATTAATTTTATTAATCTCAGCACCGTATATTTAACGAGCCAATAGATCTTGACAATCATCAGGATGCCTTGCCAAGATGAGAACATAATTTACTCTAGACTCTAGGCTTTATTGACTCTTGGACTGATGGGTAATCGCTGAAGCAGCTCCTATAAAATATAAACCCATGGCTTAGACAATAGTTACCTTGAAATTATTATACTTTATATACTACATTACATATTATATTTTTAAAATCTTACCGATATAACTATATTGCTATGCGACGCAGGAAGATCATTTCCTTTGAGTACGACTTCCGGCCGCCGGAAACGTCTTTCTAACTGCGACTGAATCCTTAAATGATGTCTCACTGATCCGTTGAATGATTCAATAATTAAAACTATTATTGAAATTTTTTTTTTCTAACTTTTACTATCATCATCTTCTTCATACATCTATTCATTTATTTATATGACACTGAAGTTGAGAGACAATCTGATAATTTTTAAAATTTTTTTAACAAAAAAATTATAGCAAAAAAATTTTATTTAAAAATTTTATCTTTAGAAGCTCTGAAAAATTATAAATGACATTTTTTTACAAATAATTTTCTATATTTGTAAAAATTGTAATATTCAACTTTTTTTTTTTTTTCAATTTATAAATTTTTTTGAAAATTTGTTAAATTTGTGATTATTAATTTTTTTTTTTAAATTAAAATGTAAATATTTTCGAGTGGGGCTACCATTTTAATTTTTATTTTTTTGAACGAAATTTCAATTTGATTTCATTGATATATTAAAAAAAAAATTGATTACCACAATTTTCACAAATTTTACAAATTTTCAAAAAAATTTATAAATAAAAAAAGAAAAAAATTAAATATCATAATTTTTTAAAAAATTATATAATCCAAGATTCTACTGAGTATAATTCAAATTATACGGGGTATTTTTTCGGATTATATCCAGTGTAATCTGGGACAGTATAACCAGAAAAATTAATTGGTCAAATCGGAGATTACACTGAGTATAATACAAAAATAATTTAGTATAATCTGGATTATAATTGATATTATCTGAAATTTTTTTTCACCACAGATTACACTGAGTGTAATACGGGAGAATATGCAGTGTAATTTTCTTCTTTCCGTGTAATTAATTTTTCAAAAAAAATCAAAAATTGTCAAGTGTCTGCTAAGTGTCTTCAGCCTTATATTTATTTATTTGAATATATTTAATTTATCTGAAAAATATCAAAACCACAAGTTAAAATAGCTTTGAAGCAACCAAAGATAAAATTAAACTCACAATTATTTTATTTTCTCAGCAACCGGTATGGACTTACTAACGAGGATCTTAACCGACGTTGGAGTAACCCGAACCGTATATTACACCCCGTAATTTACCATGCAAAAGGTCTTATGGAGTATTGTAGCAGGGTGTTACACCGGCCAATTCATGTCTTCGTTGATTACCACGGACACTCCCGGAGGAAAAATGTTTTTCTTTTTGGTTGCTCAAGGTCGGGTTCATGGAGCGCCGCTGACCGCGACAAACCTGATCAGCCTGCACAGTATTTGGTAATTATTTATTTTATCTATTCTTCACTACAGAAGTTTATTACTTACCTATATAATACTAAAGTTTATATATATCCCGGTTTTTCTTCATCACAACCAAAACTGGGTATAACAAACTCACTGACTTTGCTGTTTATATCCAGTGGATAAGAAGTAATGTATGTATGAAATAAAAAAGTAATATATTTAATGGTTTTGTTATTTTAGATGCTTCCAAGACTCATGCAGAAAACATCGCCTGCTTTTGCACTGCCTCTGTGTTCATTCAAGGTCGAAAGGAACAAGGAATCCACGGCCAGGGTCGCTATATGGCGCCAGCTCGGCGTAGCCAGGTGAAGTATATTTCTTCTTTTTTTTTTTTTTTTTTATCATTTAATTGTATCAATATTCTTCATTAGTTTATTTATTTCTTCTTTAAAATTTATTTCTGTTATATAATCAATATTCTTCATTATTTTATTTATTTCTTCTTTAAAATTTATCTCTGTTGTATAATAATCAATAAACTTTTTAATAATTTCACTTAATTAATTGCAAGCTTGATGTAAAATTTACAGCTAATTTAAATTTATCGATAGATTGTTGGTTGGTTAATTAATTGATTGATTTTAATTGATTAATTAGAAGTTACACAATGGAGAGTAGCTTTTGTGGATGCGATCAAGGGCCTCTAGCTGGATTACACTTGGACACTGTCCACTTGAGAAACGTAGGTCGGGATTTTTGCCAAGCACTGGCTTTCCTCAAGGACATCAATGATAATTGGATTCTTGACAAGTATGTAATTTTGTTTTATTTATTACTTATCATACCTGGTCATTTAATGATCAATATTACTGAGGATTAAGATTAATAAAATAAATTATTATAAATATAAGGATTCAATAATTTACAACATTGTAAATATATTTAATTATGTAATTGATATTGAAACGAGTTTTTTTATTTAAATTTTAAAATAAATCCAATAGATCGACGAATAATCAAGAAGATTGCTGTCCGCTTGAGTGTGTAAGAAAAATATGTAAAAGACCTAAGTGTATTCAAGATAAACACGCGAGCCAACATATCAATGCGATTAGAAGAAATTCTATGATTGCCGGCAATTAAGGCGAGAATTATCATGCGTGATTTTTAATTAAAAGACTATTAATACACTAAAATAAATAATAAACAATGCATGTTATTTTTGTGGTAATTTATAGGATAAATTTAATTCATTTCACGCTTATAACGAACGTCTAATTGGCGCATTATTTTATAAAATTAACATTTTTTTATTAATTACGTAAGAAGAAATCATAATAAATAAAATTTGTTTTTTTTTTTTTAATTTACAGATTTATTGCCGATGAATGTAACGAAGAAAACACTGATGACTTATCATCGACATGTGACTCTGAAGATTCAAGTTCCGCAGATTGAATAATATTTATTGTTATAATAAATATATTCACTTAATTTATTAAAAATTATTTAGTAAATTAAATATCAAAATAAAAAATTGATCTCTTTGAAGCTTTAAAAATAATAATAATAATAAATATTATATGTTAATTGTAATTATAATATATATTTATCAGGTCTACAAGTAAATTACATTACAATTGACTTAAAAAAAATTACTCTGATGGCTTACAAACTTTATCTTCCAGACAAATATCATAGCAACATTTTGAATTAGAGTCACAATGATTATCGTGCTCGCACAATTCCGGAGGATCGCTCCAAAAAAAATTTCTTGGACAATAATGTCTCAAAGGTGGACATTTTTTATTTATAATTTTTTTATTCATGTGAAAAGGTACGTTCCATCCAAATGATTTTAAAATTGCGACAAAAAACACAGGTGAGTTGGGCCAAGATTTAAATTCATTGTCTTTAACTTGGTCGTCAATTGATTGCCCCTCAGGACAGCAGTAAAATGAATTTTTTTGAGTTTTGCACCAATAACGACATGGTTTACCATCAATCAATACAATCACATTAATTATGAGTATAAAACTAATTATTGTAGTTATTAATGAACAACAGTTACAAGAAGACATATTGAAATAGACACAAACGTGTTGACGTGCTTGTTGACAATACTACAAAACTCAACAATCATCTTCCTTTTAAACTACCCAAGTACATTAAAACAAAAATAAAAAACCTATTTTCTTATGAATATATATTATCGCTCAACTAAATATTTTTTTTTTAATCTTTTCTTAAAAATTAAAACCTCTTATTGTTTCAACAAATTTTCATTTTAATGAATCATTTATTATTTAGTCTCATAAATATACCTATTTTATTTCTTAAAATTATTTAATTATTATTCATAAGCTCATTTGACTGTCCACTGTTCAATTTCGTATTTATAATTTACGATTGTAAGAAAAAAAAAATGCAAACCTTGGACGGTCATAGATCTTATTTAATTTTTTATAATTAGGACACTTAATAAAATAATATTAGTGCCATTAATTGAAAATTGTATCACAATTAAATTTGTAACACGCTAATAATTAATTAAATTCATTATTTTCTAAAAACTTGTACATATTTTTCAATAATATTGTTTGACAATCTAGGCCACGCTAAGCTAATGTGAATAATTTTATAGTTAAAATATATATTTGTATACATGATTAATTAATATATTTTATATAAGTATATTATAAAATAGCTGCACAGTGGGCGGTGTTTTTTACGATATTGTCAATACATTAGCAATAAGCTATCGTAATTAAAACATCAACAATTCTAATTGTCGTATACAGACATTTTACAATCATTAGATGATTGATTAAATCAATTAAATATTTAATAGACTCTTATGAGGCGGGTGTAGGAGACAAGGGTGTTCCCATAGCGGCGGCCTGTTTCGCTCGTCGACGTTTAATCAACAATGGATTATTTGAATTGTCTAATTGTTTTAAATTGGCGGCATCATAATCGACACGCATCGTCGCGAGGGATCGTGTCATTTCTTCTTGTACTTCAGGCCAAAGTTCTTCTCCTTCGCGTAACACTCGCCCGGTATGCAGCGGCGTTGGCGGTACTTCTGTATGTTTCTATAATTTATCAAATAAATAAATAAAAAATTAGAAAGTATAATGTGAAATTAAAATTTAAAATACATACACAAATCCAATGATTTCTCATAACATCTTCGATGGTAAATCGTTCTGCTGGATCTGTACGCAACATTCCTTTAATGAGATCTCGCGCTTCAGTGCTTACGTGCTCCCATTCTGGAGCTGGAAAATCATACTGTCCTAGACGTATTCTCTTCTTCATTCCTGGTGAAATTGCTAACCCGTGGTTGCTGTAGAACGGCGGAAAACCGCATAATAAAATGTACATTATCACTCCCAATGACCAGATATCACAGCTTTTGTCGTACTTTTCTGCTCCCAACACTTCAGGAGCTGAAAATTTTTTTTAAATAAATATAATTACTTGATAATGATTAAGAGAAAATATTTTTTCTTTCAATGTAATTATTTTTTCCACTGACCGACATAATAAGGTGTATAGCATGGCGTTTGTAATGTATTTTTAATATTAGTCTCTTTGGCAAAACCAAAGTCTGTTAATTTCAGTACTCCTGAGCTATCTAAAAAAAAAAAATCTTTTATTAAAAAGTTATTATTATTATTATTGAAAAAATCCTTTATTAAAAAGCAAATTGATGAAAATCTACGGCCGCAATTTGAATACAAATTAACAATCAAACTTGTAGTTAAATTTTCTTTCAACTTTACTACAAATTAACTGAAATACTTGTACAGCAAGTTTTGACGTCTATTTGCAGAGTAACTAATAGGTAATCGCTTGCTATGTCAACTTTTTCCGTCAAGTTTGCTTTAAATTGCGGACGTAGATTGACAGTAAATTATAGATAAGGTGGCTATCAGGATAATGAGTGAAATTTGTAAAAATATTGATTAATTAAATTGTCAATAATAAAAATTTTTACAGAAACGCGCAAAGCGCGTTGGATTTTCTACTAAAAAAATAATAAAATAAAATTTTTTATACAAAGTAAACAAAAAATTTCTAAGTAAAAAATTCCATTATTTTTTTAACATTATTATCATTGTATTTACCTAACTTTGAGTACAAAAGATTTTCAGGTTTAAGATCTCTGTGAGCAATGTTAATGTCGTGGAGATGCTTCACCGCAAGACAAATTCCGTACATTATTTGTGCAGCTTCTATAATACATAATAAGAAAAGTAAATAAAATAACATACTGATATTATGCAAAGATAATATTTTTTTTACCTCTTTCAGTAAAGGCACCGTCTTGCCGATCTTGTATCCGTTGAAAGAGTTCACCACCCTCCATGCTGATAAATATTTATTTAATAATTATTTTATTGAACATAAAATAAAAAGTATTTATAAAATATTAATATTACCATTCCATTACTACAAGCAGACATTTATTTCCGCCGTAAGTATTTTCATAAACATCTTTAACTTGTACAATATGTTTACAATTAGAAGCTCTCCAGTGTAATTCAACTTCTCTCCTTGCTTTCATACAGTCATAAAGTACCTAGAATTAAAAAATTATTAATAAATAAATAATGTATCAGAAGCATGATATTGAAATGATCAACATAGAAAGTGAAATTTTTCTTTGAAGCTGTATCAATATTAAAAGTTATTAAATAAAAAAAAAATTTTTTTTTATTTATCATCTTATCGCTCTTGTCGGTTCGTTTCATTGAACCATGAGTTTTATTTTCCGGTTATAAAACCGAACCATTGAGAGGAAAATCACTTATATTAGTGTATAAAAATAGACGATGACGGGAGACCAGCAGTCTCAATCCAACCAAACCCAACTTGATCAACTTTACGAATATCGATGATGCGTAATTATACAAACATCTTAATTTCGTTTTATATTTACTAATGATTAATAAATCTGTCGGTCAGACAATTTGTCAGACAATCTCTCGATAAATATAAGCACTCAACTTTGACCTAGTGATAATAAAATAATAAACAATTACTAATTACCTTTAGGGCATATTTTTCTCTAGTATTTTTATCATAGCACTCAACAACTTGTCCATTGATACCAAGCCCAAGTACATGATTACTTATTTCATAATCATCTGTAATAGGTGTTTCTTTAGGTACTCGATCTTCTAATCTTGATGTTGGAAAATCCATATTTTTTTTCAACACCTCTTGGGGTTTTTTTTCTTTACTGTTATTTTCTTCTTCAGTTATTTTATTGTTATTATTATTATTATTATTATTATTATTATTATTATTATTACAGGTGTTATTATTATTAGTACTGGTGTGGCCTTCTTCTTTCTCAATGATGCTACCTGGGTGATCCACTTTCTTAGAGCGTTTTTTTTTTCCTTTTGGCTTTGTCGTAACGTCTAATCGTCCAACACGCCTTGGCTTTCTGTTAGAGACAAAAATATAAATTTAAATTAGTCATTTCTACTTTCATTTGAATGAGTCATCAATCAAATATTTGTAATACATAATATGAGACTGAAGTTAGCAGACACTTGACAATTTTTTGATTTTTCTTGAAAAATGAACTAGGCATAGAAAATTATTTATAAAAATTTCATTTATAAAATTTTTCAGAGCTTCTAATGATGAAATTTTTAAATAAAATTTTCTTGCTATTATTTGTTTGTTAAAAAAATTCTAAAAATTATTACACTGAAAAAAAAATTTACTTAAATCAAGATAAATTTCTTAGTTTAAGAATTTTTTTACTCAAATTAAGATGAAATTTTTAAAAATTATTTACTGGATTCAAATAAATTTTTTTTTCTGTCTAGATGTCTTTCAACTTCAGTGTCATTACATAATACATAATTAATTGTTATTTATTTATTAGTTAGCTCAGCATTTTTTGAATTAGTAAGCATTTATTGATTATTAGTCCCGTTAAAAATATTATTATTTTTAAGAAAAAAAAATAAATTTTATTTTTGACGAGATAATCTAAAGCAATTGTGACAATGTATAAAATACGTTCGATAAAATAAACAATGATGCGTTGTGAGATAGTTATTTTTATACCGATTTCTAATTGATAAGATAAATATGACATTACATTTAAGAGTACGTATGTCATACATATAAAAAGGTACACAAAGCGACACTGCGACACGGACATCAAAATAAATATTTAATAACATGTATATTATTTTTAAAATTTTTATAAATTAATAATTGACCTCCAAAAGGTCCAGCTAGACATTGACTTGGACATTGATTCTTGAATCCTTTTATTTACTTGAAAAAAAATATTTTTTTTTTTTTTTATTTTTCTCAATTGTGTGATTCTGTAAAAGATTAATAAACTTGAAGCTCCAAAAAATAATTCTTGCTTTTATTTTCTCCAAAATTAAACAAAATTCTAAACAACGTGGCGCTGAAAATAAATGAATTAAAAAAAATTAATGATTATAAAAAATTTAATAAAACAAAATTATGGTTAATATTTTATATTTTTAAAATAAAAATAAAAACACATCAGTGATTTGATGAATCAGCAGTATTAGAATTTTTTAAAAATGATTAAATAAATAACGCTGATTTATAAGTATTACCGTATTAAATATTTGAAGATACGATATCGTTGTAAAAATCTTAATTTTTTTTCTATCAAAAATCAAAGAAAAGAATTTGTGTACATATGTATAAAGTTATGTTGACGTAATGCGACTACCGCATAACCAAATATAGAATTTATATTAAAATGTGACAGGAACAAACAATTATTTGTAATGATAAGTTATTATTATTATAATTTATAACAAATACTAACTGTTTGTTTTACAATTTTATTGTTTTTTTTTATTGACAGTAAAGTGAGTTTTTAATTCAATGAACAGTTTATAACCTCAGCAACCGAAGAAATTAATAAACATGATTGGAATTTTATTATTCATTGTTCATTATTGTTATTTTATCTAGATAGCGTAATTGTTATGTTACTTGATAAGTAAATAAATAATTATTAAATTTTATTAAATTTACCAAGCGTAATTAGAGGTTTATACGGTGTCGTCAAATTCTAAGAACTCGTTCATGGTCATACTCGCTAAATTGCGGAGGTGTATAGCACCTGTCGATTATCACGGAAAATAATCCACAAAAGGCCTAATTATTGTCACAAAATCACACAATTATAATTATACCCATTAGATAATTACAATAATTATATTTATTACTAATAATTACCACACTGTAGTTAGTTATAAAAAAATAAAATTATTTAAATGTTTCAAGATTTAAATATTGACGTGAACCAACAAACTGAGTTCTGTGCATTTTAAAATCTCAGCTGACACTGAAACTGAATTGTAAAATAATTATTGAAAAGCGTAGACTTATTGTGTATGTTAGTTATGTGTTAATATATATAAATAGGGATATAAGTTGTGTGGGTACAATACCGCGTTTGCGCTGTTGGCTTGATGATCGTGATTCTTCGTTCTTGCTCTTCGTGTTCTTTGTTGGGGAATGCTTCAATTTCAAACTTACTGGGGTGTACACTCACTGGTACTTATTGATGATTTATAATAATATTATTTTAAAATATGTCACTTGCAAAATTTATAATTTTTTATTTAATTTATAAAGCTGTTGAGTTTAACACCTGTTCTACTGTACTTTATCACTTCTTGATGACTTGGAACTAAAAACAGTGTTAAATGTGAGTTGGAGATGATGTTGATGAAGAGGTGATGTACAATCTCTGACCAAGTATGCTGGAAAATCTAAAGATGACTCATCTTCAGGGCCGTCACTATACCTCTTTTATTTAAAAAAATACTTTCACTGTTAAAAATTTTTTTTTTTATTCAAATTTTTCATTACAAATTTAAAAGTATATATTACACGGAAAGATCAAGATGACACTGGATATCATCTCAGATTATACTCAGTGATATCTGTGGTAAAAAAAATTTTTTTAGATAGTAGTTAAAAAATCTAGATTATACTCATTATAGTCCAGATTATACTCATTATAATCCAGATTATACTGTATGATATCTGGATTATACTGTATGATATCTGGATTATACTTGTTATAATCTAGATTATAATGATTACAATCTGGATTATACTCACTATAATCTAGATTATACTCATTATAATCTGGATTATACTAGTTACTATCTGAAAATTTTTTTCACTCACTATAATCTAGAATGATATCCAGTGTAATCTTGTTCTTACCGTGTACTTAAAATATATTTTAGTTTCAAATAGTGAACAATTAAATAAAAATTTTTACTCCTAAAAATTGAGCGGTAAAATATGAAAAGAATAAAAATTTTTAATTTTTCAATTCAGGTTTTATTCAATAACTTGTAATTGGATAATTACAAAATTTAATCACATTTAATAATTATTATTATCAGTAGGCACAATTTTTTTTTTTTTTTTTTTTAATAGTTTTCTGTACATAGTTATCAATATTTAATCATTTTTTTAATACCTTGACCGTAATTAGTTACTTCAACCTTCAGTTAGATTTACTTGTATTATTATCATCCACATAACAACAATAACAATTTGTAACTTAAGTCTTACACTTGACAGCTAAATATATCTGGAGCAAAGGAAGAGAAACGTATTTATCACCTTCATCATTATACATTTAAATTATGTCGACCAATAATTATATCTTAGTAACTAAAGTAAATTCTTAATTATTAAATGATAATATACATTAATTGATGAAAAAAAAAAATGTACATATAAATACCATGTACAATCTTTACATATTAGTTCATTATATCAAGTTATTCACAGTTATAACTATTTTGTTAAAGGGGTATTCTAATCTAGAAGCATGAATTTCAGGTCATTTTTTTTTACGGCACTTTAAAAAATGACCTGAAAAATTCATGCTTCTAAACTAGAATACCCCCTTAATTTATATTTATGTAAAGAAACAAATTAATATATATATATATATATATATATATATATATATATATTATAATTGGACATCATTTTAATTAGAGTAAAAAAGATTTTCGGTGTTAATGAAATGATTATCAATTATAGTTTTGTCTAAAATTTGGCATTCTCGAAATTCAATAGAATTTAAATTATCACTTGACTATAATTAAATGAGTTATAAACATGTCTAGATGCTTGCCTAATTATTATGTACTTATTGCTTGTCCAATTATTTTATCTTATAATAATAACTTACAAGGAAGTATTAAAAAAAGGAATACTCAATTCCTTTCTCGCGGAAAATTCTCTCGGGTATAACATGAGAAATATTAGATAATATAATAATAATAATAATAATAATAAATGACGTATAAGTATTACAATAATGAAACAAAATTAAATTCAACAGGTACAACACTAAATAAATTTAACTTTACTCTCTAACATATATACTTATTTTCTTTTCATTTTCCACCAAAAAAATATATATCACTGTATATATTTTTTACACTCAAAAATACTTACATCGAAGTTTAAATTCTTATCATAATAGTTATTGTTATGATTATCATTAAAACCCAATCGAAAATGCATTTTTATAATTAGATATTATCAAAAAAATTATCTTCAACTATTTATCAAAATATTTTCAATGCTCATATATATACATATAAAAGGTTGAACAACTTTTAATGAATACACATTGAGCAACAACACTGTGTATATCAATTATAATTTTAAAAAATATGAAATATATTTATTAAATTACTCATAATAAAGTCAACAATTCGTCAACAATTTTATTATAATGAAGATAATAATCTAAATTCTAATTAAGTCTCTCAGTGAATTTGGAAATAACGTTATTATTTAAGTCTACTTATCAACTTATCAACAATGCCTTCAGATAATTTAAAAAAAAAAAATAAAAATACTCATAAAGTCAATTTAGTGTATAAAATAAATCCTCGATTATTAAATGTAATAACAATTAATCCTTACTCTTAGGTAACGATTGGCATTGCACAAATAATAATTGTCATACCATTTGGGCATCTGATTCTGTTTTACAATCCTGCATACCAAGTATATAAGGCACCACACTAGCTACGCTAACTCTGCCAATAAGACCCGCGAAAAATAAATCTTCTAAAACACGTGGGTTTATAGCACGAAGCGGAGCTAGTTTCATTAATAGTCGAGGTAGTCGATCTGATCCTATACGTTGCTGCAATTCAGTCCATGCTGCCTCCTGCAGCACTTCAACCTTTTTACGCCAAGCGTCAGCCAGGATATTATCTATTTCATAACATAATAATAAAAAAAAAAATAATTAGTAATTATCGTTACATTATAAATGATATTCCTAATAAGGTAATGGCAAACTAATCAATGGTATTAACCACTGACGTACGTAATAACGTCATAGCGGATGACTTACCTGAACTGAAGAGCGTTAAAGCCTTGAGGTAGGCGTACTCCGTTGAGTCAACCTGCATTTTATGTAGTGAACTAACACAATCTTGTAGTCTACATATGTGTTCTGTTATCAATTTAACTTTGCTGGCTGTTATTTTTTCCTGAGCGATACTCGCCTGCAGATGATTGATAATTGACGTCAAAATACTGGGTAGTGACAAAGTGTACGCACATTGTGCAAGCCCTAAAGTAAACAACTGACCCCATGAACTCCGTACCAGGGAAGTCTGGACATCCGATCTATATAAAATACATGTATCCAATTACGAACACGATAAGCGGCTTACAAGAGATTAAAGGTATTATTAAAAAAAAAAAAAAAATCAACTAAAATCAATACTTACGGGAGAGCTTGAAAAGCGGGGATTCCTCGTGCCCAGTGTACGGACAAAAATAATAATCTCGCGGCGCTTTCACAAATATAGTGTATTGATAAATATGCTGGAGCTGGGCTAGGTGCCCGTAATTCAAAAACAGTGTGCCGCTCGAATAAAAGCTGGCCAGTCCACTCCTCTTCTGGCTCATCGGATCCATTTACACTCTGTTTTAATAAATTAACCTTGGGTTATTACTACGAACTAATAAATAATTCATAATAACAAACAAACAAATGTAATTTTAATATACTATCTCTCTTACATCACCAATGAGTTTAGCCATTCCCTCGAGCGCATGTGAAATGAGCATACGGTCACGTGCCAATGTCAATGCATCACTCAAATCACTGTCACTACTTTGGTCTTCGGCACTTGGACTTTCTGGTGGTTCCCAAATAGGAGCGGTCTCGGGTGCAGCTTGTTGAGGCTCTGGTTTAACTCTCGCACTCCGATTACTCAATTTTGTGGCTGCTGCTTCGCCTAGGACTGGTTTTCGCTCATGCTGTACCGCTGTAACACCCCAAGCTTGCTTATGTTTATTATATTCCGCAATTAAATAACCAATTATTTCTATTTATTCTCCAACTACTCTTGAATGTATTTAAAAAAAAAAAAAAAAAAAAAAAATTCAATATTTATAAAAAAAAAAAAGTAACTCACAGTCACTTCTCATTCCCATTGCCAAGCATTTTTGAAGTCGACAGTATTGACAACGATTTCTGTGATGTTTTGTGACCTCGCAGGATTTACTTCCTCGACACTGATAACCCAGTTGTTTACGAATACTCCGTTTAAAAAATCCTTTGCATCCTTCACAACTTATCGCACCGTAATGTCGACCACTCGCACGGTCGCCGCAAACAACACATATTTCTAACGATAATCCAAGGCCTAAAGAACCTCTAACATCTCTTGCTAGTTTTACCTGTCAATAAATAAATAGAAAAATTATAACATTTTATTTACTAGACAGACAGATTGATGTCAAGTATAAAAATAAGTACCTCAACATCAGTATTATTCAAGTGCTCAATACCACTGTGTAAATGAACTATATTGCGATGGTGTCCTAAACTCCGGAAGTCTCTTCCCATTTTGTAATCAACCTTCTCATCTAACATATCAGAATGATTGTTTTGATCGCGTTCAATATCTCTCTGTAAAATTAAATATAAAAAAAATTTTAATAATAAATAAATACATCGATTTATCCTATGATAAAAAAAAATAATTAGTATCAATTTAAAATAGTCTAAATAAACAAGAAAATATTATTACCTCGCTATCGGGATCAACAGAATAATCCATATTACGGCGATAGCTCAGGTCATGGAACTCAACTTCTCCTTTACGTTCGACCTCACCGTCATTCAAATTGTCACTGTCACATTTATCCAACTCTCTGTCCATATTGTTCTTCAGTCAAAAGCTGAGACAACAACACGTATGCACACACCTTTAATGATAAAAAATAAATACATTTATTATTAGAGTATCAAAGTATGTTAATTGATAATGACAAGCGATTGACAAATCGATAAAAATTTGTTTTTATTCTACATCAATTTATTTAATCGCTCTAGTAATTTAAATTAAATTAAATATTATAATAATTTATAATTATTCTGTAATTTATAAGAAATACTTGTATTAATACAAATATTCCCCTTCTTCTAGAAAATATTAATAAAACCGTTCCCTTCGCTCTCATTTTCTCGCTTGGTTGGCGGCATTTTTTTTCTTATTTTATTATTTTCTTTTCTTACTTTTTACGGTAAGGAAAAGATGCCTCGACTTAACATCAACACAATCTAACTCCTACGTTTATATTAACGTGCTGTGAACTTTGATAATAAATGATTAAATCGTGCTTTTTTTTACAAACATTTTTTTTTTTTGTTATTAGCTCTTTTTTTTACGGATTATTTCAACACGAAATATCATGCAGCATAAAAATGTCACGGCTAGTAATGATTCAGAAAAAAAAAAGAGGGAGTTAAATAAACATATACATACAAAAGTATATTAAACAAAGAGAAGAACATATATATATATATTGCATTAAGACATAATAAAAATGATAAGTGTGGGCGGGTCATACAACTTGACACGTATTATACCTGTGACGAGGTAACGTATCATACACACCGCACCTAGGTAACACGAAAAGGTCACGGAGTTTAAAAAAACGTAAGTCTGAGTAGCCATTTCGTGTCTTTCCTTTCGGTGGCGTGCCAGATCAGCGTCTTTACTTACATTCTGCACAATATTATTTAATATATAATAGTTCACAGCAGTATGAATATAAATATACAAATTATATATAAATTGAATAAAAACAACCAACCCACCTAATTATTAAATCAAAATAAATTGTATTAATTCACTTTTACGGAAACCTATAACAATAATAATATTTTTTATTATTATATTTAATAAAATAATTTTAAAATATAAAAATTAAAAATAATACACTACCTGTTTGTAAAGATATTAGTGTCAGCGCATTTGGGTACTGTTTAGGTTTGTACGCGCGAATCAACAGCATCAAAATATAATAAATTTTTTATCCTGGTGATTATAAGCCTAAAATTTGACTTGAGACGTTGATTAAATAGAAGACTAGTGGGTGTAATGCACATCTGCCACAATATCACGTTTAAGTTTATTGTCCGTGTAGTTGAACGTCGGTCAACTCTATATTGATGATGATACTAATGTTGTAGAGTAGAGAATGTATATATTAAATATATATATATAACACTGAAAGAAGACGAGACACTAATGTGAGTAAAGTAGACGACATCAGAGTACAGGGAGTAGAAAGACACTTACATGAACGAACACATACACAGCCAGAATCAGCTCTGAATAGAATGCGGGGAGAGAGTTTAAAGGTAACAAAACAGGCAACCTTGCACACACAGGTGAACGCAACTCAACTCTATCTATCTACAGGTAACCTGTAGCACTCACCGTGGTGTGCCTCCACTGCTGCTGTTGCCGCTGCCAGTCCCCAGGTCAACTTCAGTCATTCGTACGCCCTTTGCTCTTCTCCTCCCTCGTCAGCCCGACACACGAGCCACACTCATTCCACTCTACTCTACTTAACTCTTTTCTACTCCTGTCTATTGTCGTGTTATCTCTCTCCTTGTTCCGTTTGCTGGAGGTATGGTGACTGGCTCGTGGAGCTAAAACCACACGGCCCAGGTGCATTAGTCGTGACTTCTCGTTCTATTCTGTTTCCAGGCTTGTCCTCTTGTCCGCCTTTACTTCTTCTAATTTCTATTACACTACAGATAAAACTCGTTCTCGCTCTCCTTCCTATCAAAACATGTGCATCCGAGAAAAGTTTATGAGAGACAAGGAAACTTGATATATACTTTCTTAAGAGTAGTACTGGTCATGTATAGTAAAGCGCAAGACTCAAGACGTCGTTTGATTGGCGCTCAAGTTATTGATTTAAAAACCCGCGAAATTTTAAATTGTTCTTTAATATTAATAACATTAAATTTAGATGACATTAAAGTTAGCTGTCACTATTATAATTTTTTTATTTTTTTTAATAAATAAATTTGCTCCAAAAAATTATTTCTGAAAATATTGCATTTTTTTACTTTTTTAATTTTCTAAATGTCAATTTTTTTTTGCCATAATTTATTTGTTAAAAAAATTTTTTTAAATTAATTATTGTCTGCTAAATTGATTATTATTAAATTTAGCTGTCACTTTACAATTGTTTTAATTTTCTTTAACAAATAAATTGTAGCAAAAGAAAATTATTAAAAAATTTTTTATGAGTGTGAATTTAGCAGACATCTGATAATTTTTTATAATTTATAATAACACTGAAGTTTACAGATATTTAAAATTTTTTTAGAATTTTATAGCAATTAAATTATTAAAAAAAAAATTTTATTTAAAAGTTTCACATGTGAAAATTAATAAAAAGTAAATTCTTAATAAAATCAATTCTTTGCCATTTGGCATTATTGTTAATAAACTAAACTAAACTAAACTTTGAAAAATTTTCACTAATAATTTTTTTTAATTTTGACACGTAGAATTTTTTAATTAAATTTTTTTCATAATAATTTAATTGCTAAAAAATTATAAAAAAATTTGTTATGTCTGTCAATTTCAGTGTAATTTTATATAATATATATGTATAGGGTTATTTTTTTAAAACGATAAAAATAAAAGACTTCCATAGGTACATTTTATCTATTTAGAATTTTTCATTGACATTTATGTAGACCATTTATACATATTTCATTCAATATATTTATTATTTACATATTCACGCAGATATAATTATAATGTATGCCCTATTATATAAATCCTGTTTTCTTTTTAATACACTTTGAAAAGACATAAGTTATAAGTAAAAAATGTACATAATATAATAAAAATAATTATATGAAATTGTCAGGTATCGAAAAGTTTGGCAAAAAAAAAATAATCAGAGCCTCTTTGTGTATTTAATTTGCTTTTTGTTAGCAGTATAATTTTTAATTATTGATAAATAGATTTTTATATGAAAAATTATAAAAAAATGAAATCGATTTAATTGCTGGACGATTTCGTTTTTACTCTATGAGTTCAAATTCATTTATTATTTATTTATTTATTCATAATTGTAAATATTTATTATATTCTTTTGATCAATTAAAACCATCAATATATTTATTTGTTGTATTTATATATTAAATTTGTATATTATATATGTGATTAATTATTCTGTAGAGAAAGCATTAAATTGTTTCTGTTGTGAATCACACTAGATCTTAATTATTTAATTGAGATTTATTTTTTCTTTATTATTCTAGTATCAGACTACCTTGCTAACTCTTACGAAGGTATTTTCAAGATCAATATTTGAATTTAATATTGTTATTATTAGTATTATTATATTAATATAATATATAATTATATATTTCTAATGATAATGATGATGATGATGATGATGATGATGATGCTGATTGCAACGATATAAGTGTACTCGTGTTGATTAACCATGCACTCATTTTGAAATCCATTCACGCGCCATTATTATTATCTTCTTATCATTATCATTATTTTTCAAAGAAAGCACCACAACAATTTTGTACCATAAAGAATTGAAAAAGTGAATTTTTTTCGCTTAAACATCTTCATTTATTATTTTTTGTTTCTTTTTTATCTAACGATTAATTTATATTGGTTTTTAACAATAATATCACGTAAAATTGTCATGATCATCTGAAAATAATAATTATTAAATTTTTTTCTAAAATACATTAAAGAGTTAGTGCAGATAAAAAAACAAAAATTAATTAAATAAAATAAAATACCTTGATCAGTTAGAGTAATTTATAAAACTAACATCCAAAAACTTCTTGACTTGCATAAACCATATATAAAAATCCATCTTCATCCTTTTCTCGCTGATAAAGCTGGGCCATTGTCAAGCTACCACTTGCCATACTTCTTTGATTAACAAGCACAAAGAATGCTTGGGTTGGATGTAATTGTAATCTTCGCCTGTTAATAATCAATAATCAATACATGGACAAATGACTATTCTAATTTTAATTTTTTATTGATTTAAATTAGGCTAACTTAGCAAGTGAATAAACATTCGTGCTCCATTTAAAAATATAAGATATAATCCTTGAATTATAGCAGACATAAATAATCTGGATTATAATGAGTATAATCCAGATATCACGCAGTATAATCTGGATTTTTTTAGCTACTATCTGAAATTTTGTACTCTGTGAAAATTTTTAACATTGTGAATATTAAGTAACACTGTTATTCGCCCTTTGAGCTGTTGGATTTATGTAACGGCAAATAAATAAATAAATAAATGACATTGAAGTTGGCAGACATTAAAAATTATTTTAAAATTTTATAATAATGGAATTATTAAAAAAAAAATTAATTAAAAAATTTCACATGTGAAAATTAATAAAAATTACAAGTGAAAATTTTTAGAAGCATTTTTTTACTGTAATTGATTTGTTATTAAAATTTTTAAAATTGACAGCTGACGGTTAACTTTAGCATTATATAAATAAATAAATACCAAAATTATATAAAAATTTTGAAATAAAATTTCAATTATTTCATTATATTTCAATGATGCTCATTCACTAAACCTATAATTATATTTCAACAATAATAAATCAATACCTTATAATTTTAATCAACTCCGCAACTGTCAAATGATCTGGTACCAAAAATTTAGATTTATCCGGTGGTGGTAATTGTTTTTCACCGTAGTAACGTTCAACAATAATAGGTATTTTATTTGGATGACGTTCACGAATTAATTCCACATCAGATACTCGTTGTGCTAAAATAAAATCGTTAGAAAATAATATTTTAATAACTATTAAAAATAGATATATCGATATTACTCCAATAAATAATTACAAATAGGCGTTTTATTGTGATTTATCAAACAAAGAAAAAAGGTAACATCAATACAATAAATAATAGAAAAAAAAGTATGATGAAATAAAACGAATACGTATATAATATGTAAGCTGTGTCAAGTGGAAAGACAGTACGTTTTGTTATAAAATCAGTAATAAGAAAAAATCACTACTGTCACAACACTACTTATTATTGATGTTACTAAATAAAAATTGATAAATTATTGGACATATTTTAATTTTTAAATAAAGATATATTTACCAAATGATCGCTTTTCTTTAAACGACTTGGGTGTCAAGCTCATTTCGTTATTTCGTATTCTATTTATCAACTACTACGACGCACTTTGACACAAAGTCAGCTGTGAATTCACCAACACAGCTTTAACACAACAAACAAGTTCCTGAAGCTTGTCTCGTTTTGTTACGAACAGAAACTTACTGAAATGATAAAGAAAGACAGTGTTATCACTTTTAAATGTATCAAACAAAGACACTTTTGGTATAATGGTGAATAAAAGATTTCTGCGCAGGCGCTGAAATATACTCTATGTTATTATTGTTAGGAAAAAAATTTATAAGCTTTTATTTTATTAGAACTTACAAAACTCGCTTATGCGCTTGATAATTTAATTGATTAATTTAATTATACAAAAGTTGTAACTTTACCTTAATCTAGATCATCTCTAATTACTTTTAATTTATTTATAATATAAAATGTCAAAATTTGTTAATTATTTCAACGTTTCAGGTCTCAAGTATTTATTCATCCGTAAAGTATCCTACAAATAAAATTTTAAATTCAAAAAAAAAAATTGGAGCAAAAATACTTTTTTTTATTTTGAAATTAAATTTAGGAAGTAAAGTTTTTATTTTTAGGAGTATTATATTGGAATTTTACTGCCATGTAAATCACAAACCTTAAATTAAATGTCAAAGCTTTTAGGGAGTTCTATTTTTGTTTAAAGTTCCATTTTTAATTATTATTTTGGTATTCTTCACTGTTAAAATTTTTTTAATAAATATTTTTTACAGAATGTTGAAATTTTATCATGTGAAATTTTTTTTGCTGTCAATCATACTGAAGTTAGCCGTCAGCTGTCAATTTAAAAAATTTTTTTAAAAAATGAATTACAAAAAAAAAAGCTAACTTGAATGTTATTAAAAGAATGCTTCCAAAAATTTTCACTTGTAATTTTTATTAATTTTGACATGTAAAACTTTTTTATAATAATTAAATTACTATAAAATTCTAAAAAAATTTTTAATATCTATCAACTTCAGTGTCATGAATAATACTAAAGTTAGTCGACGTTTTTAATTTTTTGATTTTCTTTTAATTATTAAATTAGAACTAAAAAATATTTTTTTTTTAATTTCACGCATTGTTTTTCAAGTTTTTTACAATTGAAAATTTTTTTTAATTTTTTGTAATCATTTTTTTCTGTAAAAAAAAATTTTTAGATGTCGGCTAAATTAATTTTTATAACATCTGACAGAAATGCCATTGAAGTTGACAGACATTAAAAATTTTTTAGAATTTTATAGTAATTAAATTATTATAAAAAAAATTTAATTAAAAAGTTCAACATGTGAAAATTAATAAAAAATTTTGGAAGCATTTTTTTATTGTAATTGATTTGTTAAAAAAATTACGACATTAAAGTTAGCTGTCACTTGATAATTTTTTAATTTTTTTTGACAAATAATGATTTTTAAAAAATTGCATTTTTAATTAATTATAATTTCTACAAGTGCATTTTTTTAATAATTTTTTTATGCTATTTATTTGTTAAAAAAAAATTAAAACAATTGTAAAGTGACAGCTAAATTTAATGTCATAAAAAATTTTAAAAATTGACAGCTGACCGCTAACTTCAGTATTATTGGATGTAAGTATTTAGAATTAGTGCGCCATTTAAGAATAAACTAGCGCCGTCTATTTACAAGTAGACGAACTGGCCCTGTAGTGATGGCGGAGATAACATCTGATGACGTGCGCATCTGTGTATTCAAAAGCCCAGGCCATCAAGCTGACTCCCTCCCTCTGTCTTTCTTTTAGCTCTCTCTCGCTTGCTCTCAACTTGAACTGCTATGTACATATATTATATCCGAGGTGTATACACATACATACAGACATATATGATGTATAGAAGAGTGGATAATACTATGGTGGTATATTTCTGTATGCCTTTGTATATGGACACAGTTGAACGCGTGATGGCGCGTGGGTGTGGAGTAGTTGATGCGTTATTATAATTTTCCACCTAAAAATTAGTGAATTTATCTATGAAAACTTGTATTAAACTCGAAGAGTGAAGTAGCTGAACTAAGTACACTATTAATATAACAATATATTAAACAATATAAATACTACTACATTGTCGGGATTGAAGTTTTTTTTGTCACCCAAGGGATGATAGCATAAGGATACTGTTGAGCGTCACCTGTGTCACTCAGATGTATACAGTTAGACGAGACATTCGAGAGAAGGATTATTGTTGTAAAGTTTAAGAGACAAGAGATAACAACTAACTTAAATATCCGGCCTCGGAGACAACAGCTACTATGAAAAAAAAGGTATAAGCCACATCAGCTGTTTCGATTTATCATCAATTCATTAACAACAACATAAATACACTAAATATATTAGTGCCAGTTCCTGTTTAAAAAGAAAGAGAGTAATTATTAAAAATTACGTGTAACAAGTTGACTCATAAACCCTCATAAAAAAAAGGGGCGCACGATTACTGCGCGTCCGATCATTGTACTTGTCGACGTAGCAGTATAAACTGGATTATTATTCTTTTTATTTATTTTTTACTTACTCTGTTTTTCAACATTTATTTATTTACATTTTATCAACTTAAAATTTCAACAAGTGAATTACTAATGGGTTTATTGTTGTGTCAAGTTATAAGTAATTGTCAGTTGATTTTTCGAGAAGAAAAAATAAAAAATTTTTTTTGTTGAAAACAATTATTTTATTAGTAATTAAATGCACGTGTGAGTTAATACTAGAAGTAACAGCAACAGCAAGTGGAGGTCACTGATAAAGAAAGTTTACCGTGGGTGTTAATTTTGTTTTATTATCTTTTTACTTATTAATATTTTATATTAATTGATACATGCCAAGTGATTTCTTCTTACCTTACCACGCCATTTAATTACTGGGGAAATTTCTACAACTAATTATTGAGTTGGTCAATTACAATAAATTATCTACGATTAATTTCTTTGAGTGGTATAAAATCAGGTAAAATAATTGATTTACTAAATAAAAATAATTATCAATAAATACTTATAAATATTTTTTTTTTATTTTCAGGAGTACGTGACTTAATTGGTTCGGATAAATGAATAATGAGCTGAGATTAAATTACATAAGAAGAAGAGATAATATGAACCATTGATGATATAAATGATGATTACGCTGTCCCTGATGGTGATAGAAATGGAGAATGAGACAAATTGTTGATTACAGTATGGCTACTGTCGACGTGAGGTATCAGTATCACGTGGTGGACAGTAGTAATAGGAGAATATCAATTACAATTACGGAGCAAGGATTAAAAGTTTGACAAGAATAACACTTTTAGGAAGTGTGGATATCATTTGAAGGTGTTGTTGGTAAGGTTTGAAAGCAGTAGAGTAGATCAGTACAGTAGGAAGTGAGCTGAATGAAATACGAATAAGTCATCAAACTTAGCCGGCTCAGTGCCAACAACCTACGACGAGCTAGACAGCTCATAATGTGTTTGCCCTCGTGCACGATAGATTATAAAATTAGACGTGCTAAACCACGCTCAACAAGAGTTAGAAGAATACAGCGGACAAAAGAAAAGATTGATAGTGAAGACGAAGCTAATCTATTCTCAATCATACGACAATTATACCGGTGAGGATTATTCTAAACATTTATTATTATATATAAATAGTAAATAATATCAATACTCGACGTTAAGTGATGTTTAAATAATTTGAGTGATTTTTACCCTCTAGTCTTTCGCATTTACACATTAAACAAAAAAAGATAATGTCTCACATTTAGCTCAAGAAAAAAAAAATAATAAAATAAAATAGTAAACATCACTCTTGTGATCTCATGGCATGGCATTAAAGGTTTATACAATCATGACGCAATAAAGTTCAATTGATTAAATGAAAAAGTAAAGCTGGATGGAAAAAAAATTAGCGGAATTATTGAGTGATAAAAATTAATGAAAATTAAACCAGAACAAAAATATGAATCTAAATATTAAGAAGGTGCATTTAAATGACTGAGCCTTCTTGCTGAAGAAGACTAAACATTAAATAATAATTGTGCAAGTACAAATGTCTAGCTTAACATTATCAGCTAGAACAATCGAGATGCCCTTGTCACTACCGACTCCGTTCGTGCCTATGAACGCAATCTCATCACAAACATACATAGGAACTAATGAAAATAATCATCTGCCGCCGTTAAAACCGGGTAATTATGCACCCAAGCAAGGCGAATCACCACCAAGTCATCTCACCCACTCGAGCCACAGTGGTAGCACTCATTTACCTAGTTTAGGATCCAGTGCTAATAACAGCTTACAGAATTTAACTAGTAATTCGGACAGCCTCAATTTGAGCCTTAGTTCTCATGTCAGTCACAACACCCACAACACAAGTCACAATAGCCATTCGCAGCAATCAAATAGCAGTCAGTCAAACAGCCCGATGATAAAAAACGGTCGTTCTGAAAGTAATTCCAACAAGACTATACCGAAAATGGCAGTCTCACCGGAGATTGTGGTGAAGCTTTATTTGAATAAATTAACGTCGTATGAACAAAATGAAATATTCGCGTATCCGCAGATTTATTTTATCGGGGCTAATGCTAAAAAACGTCCAGCAATATTGGGTTTGCCCAACAATCATAATTATGACAATGAACAAGGTTCATATATTCATACGCCACATGATCATGTGGCTTACAGGTATGAAGTCCTTAAAGTTATTGGTAAAGGATCATTTGGTCAAGTCGTAAAGGCTTATGATCACAAAAATCATGAGCACGTGGCTCTTAAAATGGTGAGAAATGAAAGGCGATTTCATCGACAGGCACAGGAGGAAATACGTATTCTTGCTAATTTAAGAAAACAAGATAAGGACAATACTATGAACATTATTCATATGTTCGATTCATTTACATTTAGAAATCATATGTGTATAACATTTGAGCTCCTTAGTATAAATCTGTATGAACTTATTAAAAAAAATAAATTTCAAGGATTTAGCTTGCAACTAGTTAGAAAATTTTCGCACTCACTGCTTCAATGTTTGGATGCCCTATACAAAAATAAAATAATTCACTGTGACATGAAGCCAGAGAATGTATTGTTGAAACAACAGGGTCGAAGTGGTATTAAGGTAATGATATTAATCAAATTTTTATTTATCTAAGATTTAATTTATCAATACAATACATTAAATTTTATTTTATTAACGTCTCTTTGTTATTGTCGTTTTATTTTTTTTTTTTTAGGTGATCGATTTTGGTTCAAGTTGCTATGAGGACCAACGAGTGTATACATACATTCAAAGTAGATTTTATCGAGCGCCAGAGGTAATTCTTGGCGCTAAATATGGAATGCCAATAGATATGTGGAGTTTGGGATGTATTCTTGCGGAATTATTAACGGGTTTTCCTTTGCTGCCTGGTGAGGATGAAGCTGACCAATTGGCGTGTATCATTGAGCTCCTGGGAATGCCACCAAGAAGGTTGTTAGACAATGCCAAGCGTTCTCGTCAATTTTTTAGCTCTAAAGGCTATCCGAGATATTGCAAAGCAACAACCACTACTCACGGTACGACATTATTACACGGAGGAGTCTCACGACGTGGTAAAATTCGTGGCCCACCAGGATCAAAGGATCTAAAAGAGGCGCTCAAGAATTGTGAGGATCCACTGTTTTTGGATTTTATACGAAAGTGTTTGCAGTGGGATCCGGAACAGCGGATGACACCCAGCAAGGCACTTCGACACGCATGGCTAAGAAGAAGATTGCCGCGACCACCCGATGAGAAGGTCGATGCTGTTACTGGGCACTCGGTACAGCCAACAACGGCCGCAGTAACGACATCCGGTAGCCGTAGTTCTAGTAAAACAGCCCACGGCTCAGCTGGACTATCCAGCAAGTTACGTGAGCTGAATGACCAGAGATCCTCGACAATTCAATCACGACACCCTCAGCAGCCTTCATTGAGCCATCCAGTAGTGTCCTCAGTCAGTGGTGGTCACTCAATATCAGTATCCAATCATCCTTCATTAACGCAATCAAACCATCAGTCTCTAAACGCAGTTTCAGCGCACAAACATCAACAATTGCACTCACACAACGGCTCTTCGCACGACAGCCACAGTTCACATGGATCTTCTGGGTCAAGTAGATACGTGGTTAGTAAAGAGATAACATTGGTAGATCCTTGGCGGTAAATTAAGACTGCGAATGTGTGTATGCGTGTTTATGTAAATGTACATGTGGATATGAGAAAAAATTAGATATAGAGTTATATATATATATATAAATATTATATATATATTGTTGTTATATCCAGCATAAAATTATAATTACAATGGTAATAATAATAATACGTTTCGATTATTGGGAATAGATCTCAAGTGCCGTTAGATCATAAATCTATGCACAAGCTTTCGGTATTGATATCGAAGTCATACGGTTATGGTCAGGAAATTCTGCAAAGCCCATTGTTTGGAGTTAAAAATTATTATTATTATTATTATTCTTGGTTGTCTTCTAGGCGCTAGACGTTAATCAAGTGCCATTCACTAATGAATGGAGCAAGCTTTATAAAAAAAAATTCATTTTTAACAATTGAGCAAAAGTACCTACTGGATTTTATTTTATCTTTAAAATTGACAATGAACAAAAAAACAATTAAAAATATAATGACGTCAGTATTAATTTTTATTACTGGAAAATCATGGCTAATTTAAATTATTATAACTGGTGACAAAAGATTGAACAACATTGGGCAAACGAAAATAATAGTTGATTATTATGAAAATAAATTTCAAGACTTAGAAAAATTTAGCTTAGACATTATTATAAAATACAGAATGTCTTGTGATATAAAATTTAGACGTTTATGGTTTATATATATGTAATAATTATAAGTAAGTTAGTAACTTAGTCGTATTTATCGTGTAATCTATACTGAAACTGATTTGACTAGAATGGTGACCCAGTGTATTTAAATATCACGCATTTTTGTGTTATTTCTTATTTTTTCTCTATTTTCTCTCTTTAATTAACACCAATGTATTTTTACTTCTTCTGATTGCTCAGGTGCAATCTCTAAAATCTAACATTATCATTATTATTAATATTATTATTATTAATTTTATCTACGCATACATCTATTTATATTGTATTGGTATTTTTTGTTGCTTAACCAATAACTCATTTACATTTAAATTTAAATTTCTTCTCTTTGTGATTATTTTTTAAGTATGTTCAATTACAAATCACTTCACTGCCAGTCTCAAAAATTTTAATAAAAATAGAGACTACCGCGTTTTTTTTTTTTTTTATGTTATTACGCTGTTTGTACCCGATTGTTAAAATTATTTTGAGACAATGTATTTGTTTCTCAGTAATTTTTTTTTTTTTGTAAATTAATTAATTTTCAATGAATTATTATAGTTAATATTATTTATATAATGTGTGCATGCTCATATAATAATCAATTAATTAATTAATTAATATGTAATTAGATATGCTGATTACGTACTGTATATCTTTTAATTTTAATTGAACGGTTTCAATACCAAATCATAGAGAGAATTTTTTTTCTGTTGTTGACCATGTGATTTTGTTGGTGAAATAGAATTCATACGGGCTAGTCAATTATATCAATTGTCATTGTAAAATTTACTTCATCCTAAAAAGCAGGCAGTCATTGATGTGATGAGAATTCGATTAAGATAAATAGTAATAAACCGATGCGTTTAAATTATGAACTTGATTAGAAATTAATTGTTCAACATTACATTAATTATTATCGAAGACTTATATATAATTGACTTAATTATGTTCAGTATGAAAATTAACATACATAAAAAAAGAAGCTTAAAGTATAGTTAATTAATAAATATATAAATATTATTAACATCGTAATTGAACTGAATTAAAGAGACATTATTGTGTCTCAATGTACTATATGAGTGAATGTTTGTATTATAATATAATTATTAATGCATTTAGGACTTTATTCAGCATGAGTTATGAATAATAGAAAACATTACGTAATTATTTAAATCATTTCATCAAACTTTCTTTTAATATTTTTTTGTAATTAATATCAAAGATTGTATCTCATCTACTTGCATCACGCGAATTTTTTGAAATATTGTATTGTGTAATTGATAATAGAAAAGAAAGATTAAATAATTGTTTTATTAATTATTTAATAATCATTGCTAAAAAAAAAAATCATTTGATATTACGATTTGGCAACAAGTTTCTATTTAAAAAATATAAACCTTAATAAAAAAAAAAATTTTATACAAAACTATACATAATACAACAATTGAAAATAATAAACAAAAAAGCTAATGCGATATTAGATGAAATAAATATTAATTATTATATTATTATTAATATTATGATTATCGTTATTATTAATTATTATGATTAATTATATAGTGAAAAAAAAAAAAAAAAAAAATATGTGCACAAAGGTGAAAATTAGATTGATATAAATATTAAATAAAGTATAGACTGCCACTTATACCGTATTAAATCTAAATTGATAACAATTTATGCAGCCGACCAATTTTTACTTTGACGTAATGCCCATTTGGGCAACTGGCAACCAATAATGGGCATGATATTGTGACAATTGTATAAAGAAGACATTATATCAACTGTTGTGATTTTTAAACATTATTTGTCTTGAATAAAATATTTGCTTTCTATGTGCAAGTTAAATTAACATTGTGTAATTATATAAATTAAAATTTGAAAATATGTAATTGTAAAAGCTTATTTTAATTGATAAATGCATCTTTTAAAGATTGCGTGTTTAAGTAATAATTATTGATTTAATTTAGTATTTATGTTTAAGTGACAGTGAAAAAGTTTGATCTCTTATAATTATTATTATTATTATTATTATTATTATTATTATTATTATTATTATTATTATTATTATTACTATTATTGATTATTAATTTTAATACTTATGATTGTAAACAAAAAATAAAAAAAAAATAAAATAAATAATTGCGAGCTGTCAAGTTTACACCAGATTAATTAATTACGGATTAATTATTATCGTATGCGTTGATAAGTAGATTGATAATTAAATTGTATAATTAATTGATTATATAAATATGAAAAAATGGCAATACAACTATGGAATTTTTTTTTAAATAAATAAAACCTTATTGCCACCAGTCAAAAAAAATAAATAAAATAATTGATTACTCCATTTTTTTTTTATATTACAAAAACCTTATCCTTCAATTTCTAGTAATTTACTTAAAAAATAATTTCTGTATTAAAGTATTAATTTTTGTTTTTATTTATTAAAATCTTTTTTATACAAATTTTTTAAAATGAATATTATAAAGATCATTTGGATAATAGCGTAGAAATTAAATGCTGATGAAAATAATTATTTGTTTAATTGAATAATAAACTGCTTTAATGTGATTGAAAATACATAAATATTTAAAAAATTAATTATTCAACTAAATTAAAGTAACTATTAAAAATTGCAAGATAAATAATTAGAAAAATCAATTATTAATTAATGCAACATTAATGAAAAAATAAAAATATGATCTCGATGATCAAAATGCCATTATTTGATGCGTTTAAATCAGTCAGTAATTAATTAAAACAACTGTTAATACAATTGCGAATGTATAAACGTAAAGTTAAGATAAAAATAGTGAATATAATCAGTCAGCTTTACGTGTTTTACGTTTACGCGCATTAGGACTATTTGCAGCAGAGCTCTTTTTACTGCTTTGCTTCTCTGAATCACTGGCTTCCTCATCAACTAAATCATCTTTTATGTTTTCATCCAATTCGTCTTCATCAGATCCTTTATCCTGGGACGATTCACTCGAATCTTTGCGCTTCTTGTTAACAACAGCTTTGGCGTGTTTAGGGGGAGAGAAGAAGTCGATAACGCACACGATCACCTGTTAATGTTATTTTATAAATCAATAGAATATAAAAAAAAAAAAGTAGAGCAGGCTACACGGAAAGAACAAAATTTTTATTTTTTTGAACGAAATTTCTATTTGATTTTATTGATATTTTTAAAAAAAATGCACTCTTAGAAAAAAAAATTGATTACCACAATTTTCACAAATTTAAAAAAAATTTTATAAATTAAAAAATAAAAAAGTTGAATTGCACAATTTTTGAAAAAATTACATAAGCCAACATTCTGCTGAGTATAATTCAAATTATACGGGATATTTTTTTTCGGATTATATCTAGTGTAATCTGGGACGGTATAACCAGAAAAATTACTTGGTAAAATCGGAAATTACACTGAGTATAATACAAAAATAATTTAGTATAGTCTGGATTATGTTTGATATTATCTGAAATTTTTTTTCACCACAGATTACACTAAGTATATTAAGGGAGAATATGCAGTGTAATTTTGTTCTTTCCGTGTAGAATCACGACTGAATAGTGAGTTACAAAGCTCTATTACTAAGTTTGTTTTAATAGCTTGAAAAAAAAAAAATTTTAATTACCAATCCTAAAAGAGCTCCCATAATGATAGTGGCGACAGCAAAAATAAAGTAACTTCCCCATGTTGGTAATCCATAATCGTCCATCAATTGATTATGGATAGCCTTGAAAATAATTATTACAATATAATTATTTTGTCAATAAATTATACATTAATTAAACAAGTTATGATAATTAAGTAAATTTACCCGCAAAACTTGAGATAATTTGAAGAATTTACTCATAAGAGTCATTTGAATAGACGTTGGGCTCTTCCAGCTTGATACGGGTTCAACTTTCATCCATGTTTTTGACCTTATGAAATCAACAAGCGATTCACGGTCTCTTGGACTCTTGTACTGACGGAATTCACCGTCTTTAACACTGAAAATATCAATTAAAATTTTTATTAATGACTGTATAAAACTTACATGTTGATAAAAAATTTATCTTTTGTATCTTACTGATAAATTGTTGGAAGCGCAGTAACCATAAATCTACCGCTTAATCCAGGAGAGTCAGTGACATCGACTTTGCCCACGTTTATACCCAGACTCTTTTTCATGTCACCCAAGTACGACCATGTGGGCTCCATTTCTTTGCACGCTGGACACCAAGGAGCGTAGCTAAATCAATTAATAGATTATTATTATTTGAAAGTCATTAATTATTTGTTTTATTTATTTATTTAAAGCTTGGTAAAATTTTCTACTCACAACTTTACCATCCATTCTCCAGTTAGCATGAGATTCCAGTTGTCTTCGGTAAATTGATCAACAGAGGAAGTTTTTTTCGCAACAGCCGCATTAGAAAAGGCAATTATACCAATACAGTACAATAATAATACTCCAATGGAACGAGACATCTTAATAATTATTGTAAAATCGCCGGTACTTTATTATTATTGTCCTCGGATCCCTTGATCTTGATTAATGGAACTAATACTAATCACGCACTCTCTGCTACCGCCTTTCATCAACGTGGTAATGGCACTTGGCAACGACTTAAGCATCACCTATGGCCAGAAATTGTACTACAAAACATGTGATTGACAGCTGATAAATTAATTTTGTTACTCAAATTTATAAATTTCATGAGAATCAATTTAGCAGATAATAATTAATTAAAAAAATTTTTTAACAAATAAATTATGGCAAAAAAAAAATTGAGATTTAGAAAATTAAAAAAGTAAAAAATACAATTTTTCAGAAATAATTTTTCGGGACAAATTTATTTATTAAAAAAAATTATAACAGTGACAGCTAACTTTGATGTCATCAAAATTTTGAAGAAAATGTTTATTGCAATTGTAATTAATTTAATTGCCAAACTAAGATCGCTTTTTATAAATTTTTATTAATATCTATAAGTAGATAAAAATAAAAAAAATGTTCTTCAATTTTTATTATTCGCTACTACACTGTTTTTTTTTTCTAACACATAATTCAATTCTTTTGTGACATTGAAATTAGCAGTCAACAAATTTTTTGGTTTTTCTTGAAATATAAAATGACACTGAAGTTAACAGACATTAGAAATTTTTTTAGAATTTTTTAGTGATAAAATTATTATTTTAAAAAAAATTTAATTAAACAATTTCACGTGTGAAAATTAATAAGAATTACAAGTAAAAATTTTATGACATTAAAGTTAGCTGTCACTTGACAATTTTTTAATTTTTTTTAACAAAAAAATTTGTTTTGAAAAATTATTTCCAAAAAATTGCATTTGTAATTTATTTAAATTTCTACAAGTCCATTTTTTTAATAATTTTTTTTTTGCTATAATTTATTTGCTAAAGAAAATTAAAACAATTGTGAAATGACAGCTAAATTTATTATGAAAATAAATGTAGCAGATATTTAATAATTTTTAAAAAATATTTAAAAACTGTAAAAAATAATATAAACGCAATTTTTTAAAAATAATTTTTTGGAAGATATTTTTTTGTTAAATAAAATTAAACGATTGTGGTGACTGCTAATAACTTAACTTAAATTTAATAAATGACCAGATGTCTTTTAATTTTAGTATCATTTCTTGTTTTAGATAAATTGAAATAATAATCATCCAAAATTTCTATAATCGTTCTTTAAAAATAAAAGAAATTCGCAATATGTTTATAAAAAGTTATCTCAATAAAAAATATTGAGATAAATATTATTTGAAAAAATTTTTCTATGAGCGATTGATTTGTTCTTCTGTACAAGAGAAGGTCTATATAAACTTATTGATTACAAAGTTATATGTACAAACATGTAATAATTGTTATTTCTAATAAAGCACCCTATGTATTAAATTAAACAACACTATTAGAAGTGCTCTATATATTTATAAGCCTATCAACTAGCACGCAAGCGCTCAAATCCATTTAGTATATATGAGGGTAAAATATTTTTGTACATTGTGATTTTGACATATCAATAGTTTCAGTCTTTTTCTAACTCTAAAGTTTTTTATTTTTATCATCAATATCAACCAATTTATTTTTTATTCTTTACACTTAAACTATCTCCCAAAAAATTTTTGATAGCAGAAATAATAAAATACAATATCTAACTAATTATTTGCCATATTTTTTATACGTAAGTAAAGTAACTAGCATCTAAAAAAGTAAATATTGTAAAATTTATTTCTTCAAGCTATCCTTTTAATGCTGATGTTTATTTCAGATTAATCATGTCGACAATTTACCCAACTTTACCTCGTTTGTCAGTGAAAGAAAGCTTTGACGACGATGAACTGACAGATATTGACGACGAAGTGTTTATAAGAGACGGAAAAACAGGTGGTGGATTCAAATCACAAGATGAAGGTGTCAAAAGACCGTTAATGGCACCAAGGAAGAAACCTAAAACCAGTTTTGAGAGTCAAAAATTACCATTGCGAGCTCTATTACTGCCAATATGTTACGGCATTGTGGCTTTGGTCCTTTTACTAGGACTGATAATGCTCTGCGTTGTTACAGTTAATATTTTTCCGGTACCATTTACGATGATAAAAAATTTATTTCCACCCAAAGAAAACACTGGGCTCAATTCAACTGAGGAAGTTCTTCCTTGCACATCGTTGTCTTCGAGCATTGTCTGGGTGAGGACGTTGCCGAAACTGACATCAGAGGCACCCTTAAGAAGTGTTGATGTCGATGGTGACGGTGTCGAGGACATAATCGTCGGCTTCAGCACAGGTTTATAAAAATAATGTCTAAAAATTTATAATAGTAAAGTTAGATGACATTAAAGTTAACTGTCACTTGACAATTTTTTAATTTTTTTTAACAAATTTGCTCCAAAAAATCATTTTAAAAAAATTGCATTTGTAGTTTTTTTAAATTTCTAAATGTCAATTTTTTTTTATCATAATTTATTTGTTATAAAAATTCTTAAAATTATCAACTATCTGCTAAGTTAATTTTCATTAAATTTAGCTGTCACTTCACAATTGTTTTAATTTTCTTTAACAAATAAATTATAGCAAAAAAAAAATATTAAAAAAATGGACTTGTAGAAATTTTAATAAATTAAAACTACAATTTTTTTTAAATAATTTTTTAGAACAAATTTTTTTGTTAAAGAAAATTAAAAAATTGTCAAGTGACAGCTAACTTTAATATCATTAAAAATAGCCGACGTTGTTAATTTTTGGAGTTATTTTTTAATTATTAAATTAGAATTAAATATTATTTTTTAAAAATTGCACTTAAAATTTTTCAAGTTTTTTAAAATTGAATTTTTTTTGTTTTAATTTTGTTAATAAAAAAAAAAATCTAAAAAATTTTAGACGTCGGCTAACTCAATTTTCATAAAAATTTATTATTATTATTTTATTTATTTTTGTTTATTATTTTATTTTTATTTCAGATTTAAAAACAAGTTAAATTTTTTCATATTTATTTAGAGGTATTTTATTTTATATTTTTATTTTATTTTATTTTGCAAATTCAACTAGACTAATTTTACTAAAAATTAAAATACCATTTTTTTAGGCTTGGATACTCTTGATGCACCAGAATTCCTTTGCAATCTTTATTTCAAAGGCCAGACACCATGTCTAGGAGGCGTAAAAGCTCTGGATGGCAGAACAGGCGAAACAATGTGGACTCATTGGACCGAACACGCGATATTTTCAATAGATTGTGCGTTTGATATAACTGATGACAAAACTAAAGACTGCATAATAACAGGACGTGGTGGAATTCTGCACGCCGTTGACGGGCAAGACGGAGCTGCTATTTGGGAAGTCTCGAACAAAGAATTCCCTGCCAGTGTCATGGAACCGGAAATAATACTAAATGTTTATGATGCACGTTATATGACGGATATCGATGGTGATGGTATTGTTGATGTAATTGTCGCACACACTACTCAAACAGGTACCTTGCGCTCCAGTGAAATCATCATGCTTTCTGGAAAAACTGGTACTGTCATAAAAACAATGGACTTTTCAAAAAATGAACAATTGTTTATTGCGCCCCAGACTTTAGTACATCCGGATGGTGAAGTTATGTACTTGTTAGCTGCTTCTACACCAGAGCAGTCAGGTGGACTTTACATTGTCTCACATTCTAATTTATTGTATGGGAAAATGGTAAGCCATCATTTTTATTTATTTATTTTTAAATTAAAATATCCATGAAAATAATATCTAATACATAGAAAAAAAATAAATAATTTTGAAGAACTTTATCTTCTTAATTTAGGTAGAAAATTTCTTAAACAAAAAAATTTTTCTTAGTTTAACTAAATTTTACATGATTCAAGACAATGAAATTTTTTTAAATTATTTTCTTGGTTCAAGAATTTTTCTTTTGATTCAAATTAATTTTTTTTTCTGTGTATAATAGTTTAAACTTGAATATTTGAAAATTTTTAATGGCCAAAAATAGAGTGGACCCCATTTGTAAATAATTACCATTTTTAAATACTCATTTTAAAAATCATGGATATTTAATTTTATTATATAGTATAAAAATGATTGATTAATAAAACAAAATTTTTACAGAATTTGAAAACATTGCAGTATGGAAAAGGCAAAGGAGTATTATTAGCACCAATATTAGTTGACATAACATTAGACGGTACTGCTGACATAATTGTATCGTCTTTGGACTCAAAAGTACGAGCATACAATGGTCGTACTTTTGAATTAATTTGGAACTACACAGTACCTGATTCTGAAATTATAAGTATACCAATTCCCGGTTACTACAACGATGATGAAGTTCCTGATATAATGATTAAACATCAAGTTGGGCCTGGTTTTCCAGTTTATTATTACTCAGTGTCGACAATTCTGGATGGAAAAACTGGCAAACCGCTCCTGGAACAACCTATTAAAGATAGTGGCAATGGACAAATGTCTGGCTTATCATTATCCGTCGATGGCCCTGGTAATGACTGGTTTTTATACTGGTCAGCAAATTGCGTAGACCACAACAATGTCGATGAGAAATATCGGTTCCTCAAAGGACAAACATTGTTATCACAAAGCCGGGCTAATTTATGCAAATTGCGATTTAACACAACATTGAATACACGGCTGCTGGCGATGAGCCAACACATAGGTCCTCCCGGTCAGTCGTTGTATTTTTCTGAGGACTGGAAATCTGTTGAATTAAATAATTCTATCGATGCAAGACATGAAACAGAGGAGTATCTCAATAATTTACCTTCGCAAATGGAGATGAATAACGCCATGGAAAATGGGCCTATGGTTTCACAGCGTTCTGCTAAACCTAGAGTAAATACCCAAGAAAGAATTGAAGATGAGAGAATAATTAATAATTATCCGAATATGGAAAGTAATCTTGAAGGTAAAGGACCTAGTGAAATAAATTATCTAGTAAATAATAACAATGATGATAATAGTAATAATAATAACAATAATAATAATAATAATAATAATGAGAAAGAAATAATTGAAAATTATCCAGCGTACAATGATTTGTCAGAATACAAGACAAAAGTATCTAATGACTTCCCGGGGGAAATGGAGTGGAGTAATTCTAACAATAACGACTGGAATAATTTACCAATGGAGATGCGATATGAACGCAATGACCCGAATTCTCAGCAATCAAAGCAACGACGTAAACGTAATAATAAAATTGCTGATTCTGCGAGAAGAAAACGTAACATTAATATTAATATCAATAATAATAATAACAATAATAATAATAATGATAATAAAAATTATGAAGGTATTGATCAAAGCATACAAAGACAACCACCAACAGGATTACTTTTGCCGTCTTTGATTAAAAATCCGAAGACTACATCGATAGATCTTGTGTTTTCAACATATTGGTTACCACCGTCAGAAGTCTCTCTTGTTTTGCTTCAGCAGGACCTCGAGTGTATCCATCTAAAAGAAGAGTCAGCTAGGCGTAAATTAGAACCATATGAACGTGAAAATATTATCGCTGATTGTTTATCCAACAGAGGAGTTAACTATAAACTATACCGCGAAGGTTTAGATCGCGAAAATGTTAAGTTTGCTCTTGGGCAAATGACAATTTATAGAATGAAGCTCGAATGCGTTTGCCCAGAAGATTTATTACCTGGACAGAGATGTAATAATATTTCTAAAACACAAAGTTGGCCTGCACATTTAGGTCGCAATGGCGATGGATATTTTCGGCCGTTTGTTAAACCTAACACGTGAATTTTAAGATACTGCGTTTATATTTTAATTACATGCACAATTTTAAATTATATTCTTGATTTAAATTGTTTATTGTATAATAAATTTTAATTATAAAATAATTAAAACAATTGAGACTTTTTACATAAAAAGTATCAAATAATTAATCAAATATATCGTCATCAAAATATCTTAAAAAATTTTAAGACACTATATTTATTTAAAAAATGTATTTATTAAATATTTAACGTCTTAATTGTTTCAATTAATAAATATTAAAATCTGTGGAGAATTCTAATTAAAAAATAAAGCAATCTCATTTGTGATGTAATTGATTATTGATTTTTTTTTTTTTTTTCATATAAATAGTTCCAACAATAATTTAAAAATATTTTTCCATTGGAATTCATTTCATCTGCGGCTGCTGTCCTTGAACTGTTTGATCAATATTCAATTATATTTAATCTGGTATTATCCTGGTATTTAAATCGTGATGTTGTTTGAATAAAAATAATAAAAATATGTATCTGTGTAATTTAACGCGTAAAAATGCGGACGATTTAATAATGCCGAATGTGCGAGTATTTGATTATGATTCTCGGGTCATGACTGCAAGAAATTTATTGTCCAAAGGAACTCAAACCGATTATAGAGATAGCGAAACTCAAACGATACCATGGGAGCCACCTTATAAACTTGCTTTAGGTATATAAAAAATTGTAATTAGAATTGTAAATTATTACTATTGAAAGTACATAATATGATATTACATTGAATTAAAATAATTATTTTTTATTTAGGTAGTAAAGAACCTGAAGTTCTTGGTCTTGAAAATTTATCATGGGGTAGTGGATTACCAGTAGGTACAGATGAGTTAAAAATAATAAAGAGGATGAGAATAAAAAAATCATGGGAGTCTTTATTACCTCCTCTTGATTGTAAGGTCAATGTACAAACACACAAAGCTATAATTACTATGATTGATAGAGACGAATGGTCTTTCCGTGACAAAGTAATCGCCTTTTTCTACTCAACCTTTTTTTTTTTTTTAATCTATTTAAATAATTCTCGTTAAAAATATTTTTATCGTCATTCAGGAGCTGGAAATGATGATGGATGAACGTCTGGAGTGGATTAACAAAGTGATAAAGACTAATAATTACCAGCGAAAAAAAAAAATAATACAACGGTTTGAAAAAGTCGGTAAATATTTAAATCAATTACGGAATAAACGGATTAATGAAATAAAACGTGAATTAAATAGAGAAATTCGTAAAATAAGCGCCAAGAATCGTAATAAAAATTCCAAATTTATTAAAAATTCTGGGGCAAAAAATACAGATCTTAAAGACGAATGTCTATTTAGGTTTAAGCTTGACGATGAATCTTTTTATGATTCATTGTTGAACAAAAAAACGCTGCAGGGTGAGTTATATATGTTTATATATTAAGTGTAAGCTAGTCTAAGAAATAAATCATGTTTATGATCAACTTCACCTTGTATTTTGTTTAGATAAAAAAGATCCAATGAGCTATCTTACTCGGGTTAATCACATTAATCAACTAAATGATAAAAAGACCGATGAACTTTGTTTACGCGAAACCAGATGGACTGATGATATGCTTAAAAATTTACATATCGATTTAAAAAACATACGATTGAATACAGCATCTAAGGTGAGCATTCATATATATTCGATATGTCCTTAAATTTTTTTTTCTTTTTTTTTTTTTTTTAAGCTAATTTTATAAATAACAACATTTTTTATAACTCAATGGTTAATTTTACAACATTTACATGCATGTAAAGTTTTTTCAAAATAAGCTAACGTGAAAAAGTTTTCTTATTTCAATGAGCAATTAAGTATTAAATTTTTTTTTATGTAATTTAATTAAGTAATAAAAACTTTTTATTGCCTTTTAATATTAATCGATATAAAGCATGAAATAATTATATTTTATATAATTAAAAAATAATCGATATCAATGAAAAATTTAATACTTAATTTGAGTGATTTTTTATAAATGATAATAAATTTATTACTATTGAAACGTTTTTAATTAAAGCCTTAAATTTATATCTACTACTCTTTTCGAGATTCACTCAGTAAGTCGGACATAAATTTTTTAAATTTAATATCCGAAGCATCACATGAAGGCTTACGCTCCACGATAAGTTTGCGTTTTTTCGAATTAGGTTTAGAGTTATCGCACGAATCTTTTTGAACAGTCGAAATACGACGCTTAATATTATCTGTCGTCAAAGACTCATCACGCGCGCGACTCAGCTCAGCGGTCAAATCACCCATTTTTTGTTCCCATTCCTCAAAATGCCTGCGTAAATCAGCTATTTGCAGCTCTTGTTCATTCAACTTTTTAGCTTGTTCATGTAATTTATTGCTTTGTAAGCGCATTTGCGCGCCCTGGCGCTTCATACGGAGACGCATTTTACTCAATTTACTTCTTATCGCCATAAATGACAATTTATTTTTACGTGTTTTGCAAACAAGTTTCTTAAACTGCTGTTCCAATTTGTCGGCAGTGTGAGGATGGTAGCGGCCCAAAATAATCGAAGGACTACGACTGGTGCCCTGCGATGAGGTAGGGCTGTACGGAATCATCAAGCTTCCACCTGGCAAGTCATAACTGCTGACACTACTTATGCTTGATGAACTCATGCGTGACTTGAATGCTGGCATTATTTTTTCATCAAAGTGCTCCATTGCCATACTGCTAATGTCTCTCAATTCTTGGAGGATCTCGTGAGCTCGAGGCAAACTGTTTGAGTCTTTCACCAAGTGAAGAATTCGAAATATTTCATCAATCACCTAATTAAATATTTCTTATTGATTTACATACTTCTCAAAGTTTCATAATTTTCAATTTTTTAATTATTGTAAATTATGAAAATTAAGGCCGTAAAGATGTGTATCTTTACTCCAGATTACTCAATTCTGCGACATACTGTACTCAATAGAAATAATCTAATAACTTAAAAAAAAAAGACAACGCTTTTAAAAATCTCTATTCAATTTTTTTTTGGTTTAATAATGTGCCCAATTTCAAAACACAGTAACTGACAATTTGAAGATTTTTAAAATTTTTTCTTATTAAAAAATTGTAAAGAAATGCTGCGAGTAGTAAAAGAATTGAGTAAAGTTTTTTTTTTTTAAAGTTATTCAATTTTTTGAGTTGAGTACAGTATGTCGCAGAGTTGAGTAATTTGGAGTAAAGATGTGTTACTACCAAAATTAATGTAACACATATTTGATAATTTTAAAAAATTTTATAAGAAATAAATTATGGCAAAAAAAAATAAGAAAAAAAAATTGACATCTAGAAATTAAAAAAAAAAAATAAAAAATGTAATTTTTTAAAAATAATTTCTTGGAACAAATCTTTTTGTTAAATAAAATTAAAAAATTGTCAAATGACAGCTAATTTGAATGTCATTTGTAAATTTGCTGATAATGAATTAATTAAATAAATATAAAATACCTTGCCAGGAATAAAACAGCAAAGGTTTTGATTAATATATTTCATGAATGTCATTGACAACATTGAAATACGGGTCTCAATGGCTGTTAAAACATCACAATGACGAGCTAATGAATGATTGCGTCTTTCAGATTCACGTCTTGGCAACTGGCTTTTTACTTCCCGGAGACATTGAGTGTGATAACGTTCCATGGATTGAAACCCACGGTTCAATAATTTTTGGCATGTTTGGTCAAAATGTTTACAAACCTGTAAATAAAATTAAAAATGAACTATGCTGTGACAATGGAATTTTTTTTTTTTTTTTTTTTTTTTTAATTAAAGAATGCGCACTGCAAACTATGCAAAAACTCAATCTTTTTTGTTAACCCAAATCTAAAATTATATGAAAAAAAGTAGTGATTATTAAAAATATTAAAAGCATTATAAAAATAAAAAATTACCAATCGATTCCGAGCAATTTCATCATACGACAATTTGGATAAAATTGTTTCAAAGACAACATCGGGTAATTCAATCAGCAACATTTTGGTTTATTTTTTTTCTGCAATACAATCTTTGAAATTAATTGTCATTAATTTGTGAGTATATCAATAAATTTAAAAATAATTAGCAGTGAATAAACTTACATATTTGTTTGTTATTTTGAATTGTTATTTTTGTAGAAACAATAACAAAACAAAACAAAACAATGCTGTTACTGATGTAATTACTAATTAAAAATGGCAACACTCTTCTCCGTGTTTGCTTTGACTCTCTGTCTCTCTTTAGTTGATGGCGCAGCACTCAAGACTCAGGTCACAGAACTTGTAAATTTCAGCGAGAGATGGCGGGATAAATTCAAAAAATTATTTTTAATAGTCGATAAATAATAAATAAAGATGACACTGAAGATGACAGACATTAAAAATGTTTTTAGAATTTTATAGCAATTGAATAATTATTTAAAAAGTTTTAACATGTGAAAATTAATAAAAATTACAAGTGAAAATTTTTAGAAGCTTTTTTTTTATTGTAATTGATTTGTTAAAAAAATTTTTAAAATTGACAGCTGACGGCTAACTCCAATATGATAAATAAAGACATAACCATTAAAAAATAATAAAAAAATTATTTATACATTATTTTGATCAGATAATTGAATGACATCAAAGTTAGCTGTCACTTGATAAATTTTTAATTTTATTTAACAATTAAATTAATTCTAAAAAAATAATTTTTAAAAAATTGCATTTTTTATTTTTTTAAATTTCTAAATGTCAATTTTTTTTCTTCTTTTTTTTTGCCTTAATTTATTTGTTAAAAAAATTTCTAAAAATTATTAAATATCTGCTAAATTAATTTTCATGATAATTGAATAATTACGAACGAATATTAAATAAAAATTTGTTTTTTAATGATGAAAAAAAAAAATTCTATAGCAATAGACAAAAGAGACAGTAAAAACTCCAGCAATAAAGTTAAGTAGAAAAGTAACTGAAATTTAATATTATTTACGAATTTTATTACGCAATTTAAATGATAATATTTATGTTCCATCCCAAGTACAAGAAGTTTAATAAACAAATATAAGCATAGATAAAAAGCCCACGAACTGGTTTAAAAAAAAAATTTTCTATTTGCCTAAGGGGAAAAAATCAAGATGACAGCCGTCAAGTTATTTTACATGCAAATAATCACTTGGATGTTTATATATATTTATTTGAACTTGATAAGTTAAATAGATGATTTTAAACAAAATAATTATCGAATAATAAGACAATATAATTATATGAACATTCGACCCGGATGTCCGTTCTTAATCGCTGAGCTTTAATTGGAGAGATATACACTTACAGCAAATCAATTATCCTCTGACTCTTCACTTGCATATTACTCAGTTTTAAAAGAATGCAAGAATTGTTCAATGCAGCGCTGATAGATTGATTTTTTTTGTTTCATTTTTGTCGCAAGGTTATATTTATTATGTTTATTACATCACGTCCTAAAAAAATAGTAATGAATAATATAAAATTAAAAAAAAAAGCCAATATGAACATAGTTTTCTTCACTTATAATTTTTTTAATTGTTTTTATAAGTTTAAAGAATTATTTTTCAAATTTTTTCTTTGAATGGAAGCTTTATCTCAAAATTAGGAGTTTTATAAAATAAATAATGATATTATTTATATAAAAAATCTAATTTTCTGCCCTCCGGCCGGAAAGTGGCAACAATTACATGTGATCTGAGACTTTTCTTATTTTACTGGCCTAGGTATCTAATATACTATTATTGCAAAAAAAGTCTTACATAATTTTTTAGCTTTTTTAATCTTTTACTTAAAATTCAAATTTACAATTTTGTTAATTATTTTCAGAACGCTAAAATAATTTTTTTTAAAATATATACAGTCATATTTTTATGTAAAATTTTACAATTGTTTATTTAATTAATTAAGTGGCCCTAGAACAAGTATTTCTCAAGGGCCGTGAGTATAATTTACATAGTGAATATACTTAATATAAATAAATTAGAAATTATACATTTTTTTTTCATCTATGACCATAAAATAGTGACAAAAATGATGAAAATCAAAGGAAACCTACAAAATAAGGAAAAACTATTAAATTAACATAATAATATTGATATTGAGATTGACTCTGGATAAATAAAACATCCTTGCTATAAAACCAATTGTAACATATTAAGCTTTAAACAATAAAAAAGTTAATGGTGTAACTTTTCGTACCGTTAGTGTTCGACGTTTTCACACCTCACTGACGAGCATTAATTTTTTATAACATGGATAAAATTTATCTTTTCCGTTATTTTTTTGATATAATTTTTTATAATTATTACACTGGTAAAAAAAATTTTTTTTAAGTTTTGAGCTTTATCAGAAATTAATCAAAAGACTTGATCAGAACCAGTTATACCGTCGAGCGATTAAAATATTAAATCATTCGCAATTAAATAAAATAAATCGAGGCATTATACATCTATGAATAGATAATATATTAGAAAATAACAGATATTAATTACAAAGAATTTAATTTACTAAAAAAAAAAAGGATTTCGAGCTTGTTAACACGAGCTTGTAGCAATAATACGCAGGGGGTCCATTCACAAGCTAAAATTTATCTTCTTACTTTGAATTGCAATTTCCGCGATAAACTTCCGTATATAAATTTTTTTCTTACCCAATTTAAGTTATTTTTTATTATATTTGTAGTAGCCCGGCAAAAATTGTTATTTCTTCCCAACTTTTTAAGTATAAAATAATTATTAAAATTTATTTAAGCTCCGACATTGCTGCAAAATGAAAAAAAAAATTAAAGTAAAAGAAAATTTAATTAAAACACGCAAGGTATCGCTGGAGATGATGTTTACTTTTATCGAAGGTAAATCTAGGGAGCGCGGAACAATGGTACAAGTTTTGCCGAGCTTCCGAGAGAGTACTTGGTACTTGTTTGTCTATTATAAACAGCGAAGAATAAAAATATTCACGACACCCTCGCAAGTGCCACAACAACTTCCACGCTCTCACCCTTACTCTCAGCCCGTGTTTTATAAATTATTTTTATATTCAAATGAAGATTGTAAAATGTAATTGCGCTTTGAAACTCAAATATAACCAATTCAAATGTCAATTATAAAAGATTTATTTACGATATATAATACTCAATATTCGGAGAATAATATTTGTATTCGTAGAAAAAGGATTTAACATTGGGACATTGACTCTCTCTTACAATATGTACTCTAAGTTAGCTCTTCTCCCTCTTGGAATTCTATTAACGCGTTCAATTGCTTATCGTATAAGATCAAAGCCGCTGTGCATTCCACGTGTATAAATGCTTTACGCCAACATTACCGTCATTTTTATGGATTTTTAAAAAATTAACACGTCATACATTGATTTTATCTTCAAGTATGACTAGTTAATTCCATTAATTTTTCCATTTTCTGATTTGCTGATTGAGCGATAGAAAACATAAGACCTACAAGCCAGGTGCAACCGAAGAATCTGCGGTAAAAAATGATAATTATATTTAATGTTAAGTGAGGGAGGTTGAAGAAGTGTGATTCTTAGTGGGACTTATTCCTACTACTCTAGGAGCAAAGTAGTATCAATATAATGATCACGACACGCTCCATGTCCCCTTCCACCGTGGCGCCTTGGTGATTCTTTCTCGCGAATGCAAGAATAACACACACGTCCAGGAGAAGCAAGTCTTTATAAGTAGAAGCCATCCAAGTCCCTGGGACTTACTCCCTGTCAGAACGTGCCACGATCAGAGACTGATTTCCAGAATATACCCCAAGAACGCCGATTTAATCTTCCCTAAGTCTGCTACGTCAGCTCTTGCTTGTCTTTGCCTAAAATTTTCATTTTAATCAGTCCCAATTCAGCCAGTAATTTTTTAAATAAAATTTTAGTTTTTTTTTTTTACAATTATTAAGATTAATATTAATAATAATTAATTAATTAAATAAGTTTTAAATAATCTTTCCGCACAAACGGAAAGATCGGTGATTGAAGTATTTACTCGATGGTGTCAAGTACAAGGACAACGCTCGGTTTATCATGATCACGCAAGGGTGAGTCTTGAAGCTATTATTACTATTTTATCCGACATACAAATTACTACGTTTTGATTCACTTTATAAATTTATCGATCAAACTAAAACTACTTATCACAAACTCAAACACTTTTAATAACAATAATTATCAATTAATTATTTTATTACCCGTCAATTGTCAGTGTCTATTTATTTTACTAATTTGTAATTACTGTAATAATAAATTAAATATCTAATTAACACCTTTTAAAAAATTATTTAAAATAAATTTATAAAAAAAAATTCATTCCTTTTAAAATAGTCCAGAGATGACGCAAATTTACGTCCTTCAATAATCGAGGTCATAAATTCATTAATACAAACAATAGATTAGTGTAATCACCCAAACGTTATTTAGCAACTAAATCGTTTAATTATTTAATAAATATAATACTAATCAAAATAAATAATAACAATAATTGTTATTTTGTAATAGCACCGTATAATTTATCAGATATCTTAATTGGTTTATCCATGATATCATTTGTAATGAAATATCCTGTACGCGCGCATGCTTTGAATATTATCATTGATAATTTTTAAGTAATGCTAATGATAACAATAAAAATAATTATAGTAATTAGATTCTTTAGACTATTTTTGCAGACGATTAAGTATTTGCTAATTGGTGGTAATGAGTTTTGCTGGTATTTGCAATGTAACTTAGCATTGAACCTCACTACTGGGTAGTGTGTACCGAAGATAAATATATATCTTCTTTCACATAAATAATACGGTGTGCTTTTATTGTTATTTTTATTTTTATTTTTATTATTATCGGTATTATTATTATTTAGCAGTACCTTGGGCGTGTGTATAAGAAAAGCCATAAATGGTGAAGGATTCAAGTGCCGGAATGTACCGCACTTGCAAACAACCCCCCGTGTATTTATTCTCTTCATTCTCACACTATTAAAATACCATTGAAGAATATTTATTTGCCGATAATGGTTTATTATTATTTCATCCTGTTATTAATTTTTTTTCGTTCTTTAAATATTCTTCGGGAATATGTATTTATCTGAAATAGGAAAAAAATTATTTATTTATTTATTTATTTATCAAAATTTTTAGACCCTGAAGCTTTATCTCCCTAAGGGTCTTACATATAAATGATTACATAGTAATAATAATACACAGAAAAAAAAATTTACTTGAGTCAAGTAAATAATTTTGAAGAATTTTATCTTCTTGATTTGAGTAGAAAAATTCTTTAATTAAGAAATTTTATTTAATTCAAGAATTTTTCGTCTTGATTCAAGACAATGAAACTCTTCAAAATTATTTTCTTGGTTCAAAATTTTTTTTTCTTGATTCAAGTTAATTTTTTTTTCAGTGTAGAAATTAAACAGTAATGGAAATGATAATTAAAGACAGTATAGAAAAGCAAGAAAATTAATAAAAGTAACAAAAGTAACATTGTCTCCAAGCAAAGTCTATCTAAGTTACCATTTAATGACTTTAGCTAATAAAACAAAGAATAGAAAAAATGTGAATTAAAATATATAGTAAATGGATAAATAAAAACTGACTATTATAATTATTTTTATAGAATTATTATAATAGTGTAAAGGTCGTTAAATTGTTTAATCCAACATTACCATGATAGATAATAGCGGTAGTTGAGAGTAAAAAAGGTGAGAGATCGGAGGACACGTACGAGTAATTTCAGCTTGTCCCTTTAATTGCGAATACCTACATAGTGTGGAAGAAATTAAAATAAAAAAAAAATGAAAAAACAATGTGGATAATCGTCGAGTATCTTGGTACGACCTTCCGCGCTTGGATCGTCGCCGTCGTAGTCGTGGTCATTATCGTTATCTCGGGGTCTCGTCAACTAAAAAATAAATAACAAAATAAAAATAGAGACCAAATGCCGTACGTATAAAATACGTACATAGGTACTTACTTACTTACATAGATGCACGAGGACGACCTTGCAAGTAACCGCGTCAAGGTTGTAGCTCTCTCATCTCTGATTCGTATGTATCGAGCCTCTTTACTCAGTACTCAGTACTTACTCTCAGTACTGGTGTATGTATATATATATACCAGATATTGCAATAATAGCCAGCCAGGTTCAGTACCACCTCAGCAGCCTCCTCATCACTTCTCAAGTTCGAGCTATTGGTAACAACTTTGTGAAGACTTGCTTTTCTTAATTTTATTTGTTTATTTTATTATTAAACCGCAATCGCCAGCAGCCCCTATTCTTGTACTCCTGTGTCTCTTAACTTGTAGAGCAACGTTGAAAAAAAAATTCGAGGGGGATAAAAAAAAAAGCGTTTCACAGAAATTATGTGGCTGAAAAAGCTCGTACATCATGTTCGCGATAGCAATCGTTTACTCTTACAGGAAATATTTTTTTATCTTCATCTTAGATGGTACTTTTTTTTGTTCAGCGTTGTTTTTGCGAAAAAATTTCAGCCAGTCAATCAGTTGTCACTGGGGTAATTTAATAATGACTTGTCTTGGAGAAAAAAAAAATGTAGTTTAGTTTTATTTTATCTGGAAGAAAAAATTGCAAATGAGCTTTAAAAAAATTAAGAAAAAAATATCACGCAAGGTTAATAACCTCATTAATTATTAATATAATTTATTCATGACCAAAAGTCAAAAATATGTATTCCGTTTGTCGACAAAAGTGACTCACTATTTATTGTCAAGTGGCCAGAGACCAGAAGCATTTAACTTATTCTATAGTATTTTGAATATAAGACACAAGACCGTTAGTTGTTGGCGGAAGTTAAAACAAAATAAATAAATAAATAAAAATAAGGATCTTGAGAATCATTTATTAATTACCTTGAGATTGATATGATAAAAATTACAAAGGGAAAAAAAAACGGTGAAGCTAATGAATCATTTGGCAATTAAAATAAAAGTTAACCGATAGTCTATAAAGATATAAGAATATCAAGTAATGTTTATCGCTAGGGGTGACATTGAAAGTCAGTTGAAAGTCGAGTCAGTGACTTTACAGACCTTGCATTATATAATTTGCAGCGGCATTATGTCATCGTGACCGTGGTAAGCGGAATTCACCCTGATATTGCACAGCAGGAGCAATAGCCGTAAAGGAGAAAGGAGCTAGTTAACTAGTATGACGACTTCCTTAATGCAACTCTTCTCTGTACGACTCTGTAATCTTTATATTTCTTCTTTCTATAGTCGGGCTGTAGGCTACGGACTATCGCCGAGTCACTGCTCATCCAATCATCCCCGATAACACGTTCCAAGGATTCGCATGTTTGCGCTATTCACACGTACACTTTACTTCACGTCGGTTTATTTACCCAATTAAATTCCATAAACGTTATTTCAAATGTCGGAATTAAACAGCTGCTTCACGAGGTGTCTTATAGTAAGGAATTTTACTATTGGATAAAAGCCAACTGGGCGATCGAGTAACTGTCGTATTGCGATTTGATCTCATCTGATTGATTTTTAATTCAGGAATTTCTATTACCACAACTGGATTGTTTATATTTTTTTGAACCGTGATCTGAAAGAAGATGATTGAAATTTAATAAATGCGTCATGCATCGACATTGATATTTAGTTCAAATTTTCATTTTTTTTTAATATTTAAATCGTAGATTGAAAAAAAATTGAGGAAATTTTTTAATTTGATACAAGAAAAAAAATCTTGAACTGAGAAAATTTTTTGGCTTAAGGAAATTTTATTTAACTCAAAAATTTTTTATATATACGGAAAAAAAAGATGACACTGGACATCATCCCAGATTATACTCAGTAATATCTGTGGTGAAAAAAAATTTCAGATAGTAGCTAGAAAAATCCAGATTATACTGCGTGATATCTGGATTATACTCATTGTAATCTGGATTATACTCATTATAATCTGGATAATACCAGCTACTATCTGAAAAATTTTTTCACTCAGTATAATCTGGGATGATATTCAATGTCATCTTGTTCTTCCCGTGTACACGGAGAAAAAAAAATTTCTTTTAAAAAAAATGAGCAATTTTAAAATAAAAAATTAATTCGTTGAAAGTTTTCAACAATTTTATTTCTTAACTGAAGAAATAAAAATTTTTCTCACTGTAACTTCTTAATCAAATAAATTTTCAACAAATTACTTTTTTCAATAGAAATTTTTTCTCTTAGTGTAGATTAAAATCATTTTCTTGATTCAAGAACTTTTCTTTCGAATCAAGTTAATTTTTTTCAGTGTAGCAAAACTATTTACAATAAGCTAAATTACATTTTTTTAAAATAATTATTTGAAATTTTCTGTAACCCTGACACAGAGTTTTTTTTTTTAAATAATTCATGTTTCATCTAATTAACTAAATGAATAAAGATTTGTATAACCTTGCGATCTTTTATAAGGTATTACAACAAGTAAAATATATCTCATAAATTATTCATTTCGATATTTAACATTTATCACTAAAATCTTTTAATTACTTCTTCTTTTATAGTGCTCTTTTTCTTCATACTCACCTGTCGTTTTCTTTGATAATTCTTCCACCTCTAAACATAACAAATTTTTTTTCTTTAAAAACATTCCTATGATCTTTTTTTTATTTAATTTTTCCACCTCTTGACGTGAGAAATATATCTATATTTATAATAATGTCTTCTATTATCGCATCATAAATTTTTCTCGAGACATATACTTACATCTATATAATTACAATTTATGTTTACATTGAAAAGTATAGCCGATAAAACCCAACTGCAGTGATGTAATTATTATTTTCCTTTGATGATAGACGAGACAAAAAGACAATAGTCTTGAGGCCAGGGGAGTCTATTTGGCGCTGGAAGACGACGTTAATCTTAGCTTCGCTGATATATGGAGGTATGTAAATATATATAAGTGGGTATTGTGAAAAAATATATTGGTTGCATGGTAAAATCTAAAAGACGATGCGAAAACGTGTAATGCAGATTGAAAAATAATGATCAATAGCACAAGCACGAGATGCACGCGAATTATATGTAGTATATATAAGTCTATTAAGATTACCTACCCGGGTACTATTTTTACCTTGCCCGATGGGTAGATCTCGAATAAAAATATTTTCTGCGGATGTTGTTGCCGTCAAACTGGTTTCACGAGGACATCTTAACAGCCTTCAATATCTGATGCTCCTGTTGCTCCTCTCGTGTGTAGTCTGCCGGTGCCGATGATGATGCCAAAGCCCTTTTGCCGTTTATATGTGCGCCCTGTACATTTTCATTCTCATCATTTATTATCTTTAGTTGTAGCTTTAGCTTTGGCTTTGGCTTTGGTTTATTGCCGTCTCTATGCACATATCTACTATGCTACATATATATACCAGTATATTAATATATACACATGTACTTTTATTTTCTTCCTCATATCGTATCAATTACCCACAGCTAGCCGTAGGATAATACAAACTCGTTTCATTAAAATACATACAGATATAATTAACTATGCAGTACACGTTTTCATCAAATGTAAATTAAGTGAATTAAGATAATTAGATTTGTCAAGATTTATTTACTATTTTTTACTTTGCTGTCTAGGAGATTATGCTATCGGACAGGGGAATAACTTCAAGTGCCGAGAAGAGGGCTACCAAGCTGATCCAAGAGACTGTCAAGTTTATTACAGATGCGTAAGTTGGGGCAGTTCCGGTCCTTTGACGACTTTCAAGTTTGAGTGTGGCCCCGGAACGGTTTTCTCTCACTCAAAGGGTGACATTTGTGTTCACCCAAGAGACAGTGAAAGATCAGAGTGCAGCGAAATGGGAAATGACGTCAACTCTGTCTATCAACCACAGCATCGTCCGCAGTATTCATCATCAAGACCTACCCAGCATTATCCTAGTTCTTCAACAGCATCGCGGCCTCAACATCGCCCGCAATATCCTACCAGTAGTTCGCCATCTCGTCCTCAGTATCCTAGTTCTTCGAGACCAACACGACCTCAACACCCTCAATATCCTTCCAGTCCTTCAACACCATCGCGTCCCCGCCCGCAACATCCTAGTACTCCGGCGTCACGGCCGCAGTACATCCCACCGCAGTATATTCCACCTACAACAGAATCACCGCATGCTAATGAGATTAATCCTGAAGCTGGACCAAGACCGGGCTCGAATCGGCCGTCTACGGGCGGACAGTCTCAGTGTCAATCCGAAGGATTCATGGCTCATCCGCAAGACTGCAAGAAATTTATTAGATGTGTTAATGACGGATTTGGATCTTATTCGACGTATGAATTTACCTGCGGTGAAGGAACTGTCTGGGACGCGACGATTGAAGGTTGTAATCATGCCTGGGCGGTGAAAAGCAGTTGCGGTAGCTCAGGTGCTAGTCCAGGATTAAGTCACAACGACGGAAACTTACCAGAACCTGGTCATCCTAGTCAAGGTCCTAATTCTAATCAACCAGGGTCTGATTCTTTGGACCCAGAGTCTGATTATCCTAGTCAAGGTAAAGAACCTGGTCAAAATCAAGAGCCGGGTACTGAGCAAGATTCAAATGGCTCTGAAGGACCTAGCACTCCGAATGAGTCGAGCCCAAATGTTCCGAGCCAAGGTGCTGGGTACCCAGGTCAAGATTCAAACTATCCCGACGAAAACGACAATCCGAATGAAGGATCTCCGGATCAAGAATCAAATCCAAATGAACCAAGTGGAGATTCCGGATACCCTGGTCAGAATTCTCCTGGTCAAGACCCCGATAACCCAAACGAACCTGGTGAAGACTCTGGCTATCCCGACTCCCGGCCATCTTCACCTTATCCTCTGTATCCTCCGGGGCCCGAGCCTCCCTCAGCAACAACTGAATCACTTGACGCGTCAACAGTCAGACAACCGCTGGCAACAAGACCTCCCACGTCTGCTGCTAGTCCTGTGGAACCAAACCTCCCGGAATCCGAAGGCCCAGAAGCAGAAACGACTAACAAACCGGGAGCTGGATCTGGATCTGAATCTGGAGATTGTAATGAAGAAGGATTTTTCCCAGACCCAGATGATTGCCATAAATTTTTCCGATGTGTCAAAGGCGACTCGACATTTACTAAATACGAGTTTGAATGTGGAGAAAGCACAGCTTGGGATCCGAGTGTCCAGACATGTAATTACGAGTACGCAGTCTCAAACTGTAAAAATCCAGGTTCGAGTGGGCAGACGACACCCTCCAGCGCTCCAACTGAAACGAGTTCTAAAGATGAAGAGCCAGATTCTGATAAAGATCAGAGTTCATCTCCTCCATCTGTTGAATCTTCTACCGAGGAAGATAAACAATCTTCCCCGAGTTCAACAGACTCCAGTGATACCAGCGATACCAGTTCTGATGAAACTCCTACCACTAGTACCACTAGTGCTAGCGCAAGTTCTAATCCCGAAGACACAAGTACTCCCAGTTCCAGTACAGAAGAGTCTAGTCCTCCAGATTCAAATGAAACTTCACCAGAGCCTTCTCCAGAAGAAAACCAGCCGACTTCTTCGACTACCAAAGAGCCTGCCGAATCTGAAGCTTCAAAACCTACGACAGAAGATACACCCTCGACAGCAGCTTCCGCGGGCGATGATAAAAAACCAAGTGGTCCCGGAATGTCAGGATCCAGTTGCAAAGACGAAGGATTTTTCCCTAATCCTTCAGACTGCCGTAAATTCTTCCGCTGCGTCAAAGGTGATAACGGTCTTATAAAATATGACTTTGATTGCGCTCCAGGTACTGCGTGGGAGCAATCTTTGCTCACGTGTAATTACATTCACCTGGTTGCGTCCTGTGGATCAGAGACAAATCAAGTATCAAGTCCAGAAGGGGATAGCAATAAAGATAAAGACAAGGACGGAGATAAAGAAAAGGATGAAGGTAAGCCGACCAGTGAGTCAACAGAAAAACCTAAAGATGAAGGTGAAGGTAGTTCTAGTCCTGATTCGAATACAGAAGGCAGCAATAAACCCACTGATTCCAGTAATGGCAGCAATAAACCTTCTCAAGTATCTCCGTCAGGTGGCTCAGATCCTAATAAGGGAATCGTTTGTAACAGTGCTGGATTTTATGGGCATCCAACAAAATGCGACAAATTTTATCGGTGCGTGGACAACGGCAATGGCTTCAATGTTTATCACTTTGATTGTGCGCCGGGAACTATTTTTGATCCGAGTCTCAGTCTCTGCAATTACCCCGAGTCTGTTTATCCAGCGCGCGACTGTTCTGGCTCTTCAGCAAGCCCTCCAAGTTCGAGTACTGAAAGCTCTGAAGAACCTTCGACGACGTTGTCTAGTGGAGAGGCAACCACTGAATCTTCAGAGTCAACAGACGCTCCAGGGACCGGAGAAATGACTACCGGGGAAGCGGAGTCTACTACCGCAGCTTCTGGGACAGAATCCCCAGAAGGTGAAGGGACAACTACCAGTGCGCCGGCGGAAAGTACGGAAGAAGGAGTAACGGGGTCGGAAATGACAACAGAGGGATCTCAAGATCAGACTACCGTGGCAAGCACTGAATCACCTGAGCAAACAACCGAGATGGAGATGAGTACTGAGAGCGGAGCAGAAACTACGACCGCTGCCGGGGAAACAAGTGAGCCCGAAAGTACTACGCCTGCTAAAGCAGAAGGTGAAACAGGATTTGTTGCTCCTTGTCCCATTGTTGGAAATTTAACTGATGAACAAATTGTTCTTGTGTGTCCTACTGGCTTCCGTAGACATCCTAAGTACTGTAATATGTTCTACCAGTGTATGTCTGAGGGCAATATGGAGATAAAGATCTTGGTTCTCGCTTGTCCTGACAAGACTATCTTTGATGAAAAGAAAATACAGTGTGTCGAGGAGAGTGAAAGTTCTCAAGTTTGTGATACTGAAATGGCTTCTGCTAGACTTTATCGACAACTTGAACATACTTCTAAAGCACCGGTAATTATTATTTAATTGGTTAATTTGGTAATTACTTACAAGTAGAGTCAATCTCATTTTCAAATCATTTTTTTTTATTCTACTTGTTTTTACAGCGCATTTATGATACAAAATTGGAAAAAAATTTTTGTTCTCATATTTTTGGATAAAATTTCTATTTCATATTTTTTGATGTTTTTGATATATATATTTTTTTTTTAAACATAAAAAAATGAACAATTAAAAAAAAAAAAAAAATGTTGAATATCAAAATTTTCTAAAAAATTCACAAATTTATTTGAAAGTTTGTAAAATTTGTTAAAATTGTGGAAATCAATTTTTTTTTTAATTTGTTAATTTTTTTATGTATTTTTCAAAAAAAAAAAATATCAAAATTTTCAAAAAAAAAATTTCATTCAAAAAAATGAAAATTAAAATAGTGGACTCCACTTGTAAATAATTACCGTAATTGGTTTTAGGAGTGATAATTGATTGGTAATAATTGCGGGTAATTTTTTTTGTTTTGCAGATGAAAGTTAAACGAGAAAGTTTATGCCCTGATGAAGGTCACTATCCATTCCAGCAAGGATGCAGCAATGCGTTCTACAAATGCAAAAGAGATTCAAGAAAAGCATTACAGGGTTATTTGTACAAATGTCCTAAAGAATATGTGTACTGGTCAGTATCTCGACGCTGTGAACGGCAAAGTCGGCTGTCTACTTGCTCGCATATAAAATACGAAGAGAATGAACGAATACATTCTGTGGAAAATCGATGGGAGTTACCTATCGAGGACCGTAATCTTTCTGCGCGAATGCTCGCTTTTTAGATTCACAAATTTAATATAAAATACCTTTCATTTCCTTTTTCATGAATTTTTTTTTTTTTTTTCATCACCAATTCATCAAAAAATTTTATTAAATAAAATTTATTTATAAATATTGCTTATTACATATTAAATAATTGAATCTCCGTACGATTTTATTCACGAGTTATTTAATTTGTGATATAATTTGTGATAAAATCGTTCGAGACATTCGGGAATTATTTGGTTCGGGTATTTTTTTTACGGAGCAATTATTTATTGCTACGTTATTTTAACTTTGAGCGCTTTAATGAAAAGATAATTATTAATCAAACTTGTATATAATTATGCGTTATTTGGAAATAGTAATAAAAAATATTTTTTAATTAAAAAAATAATTGACGGATATTAAATTTAATATTGAAAGATATCCTAATAAGAGAGTTATTAAAGTCCTTGAGGAGGACAGTGATATTGCTCTATAGATGTCAAATTATAAGTATGAATATGATATGACAACCGCAATATATCATTGAACTGATCTCGATGACTACTCTCTATCTTATTCATACATCACTTATTCATTTATGGTAAATTCAAAGATAATAATGTGAAATACCATCAATTGAAAATTACCTGTCCTTGTCATTGAGACAGCTAATTATGATTATAACACTTTGAAGGAAGTAATTTATACTTTGTAATAATGTTAATCAAAAAATAGGATAATTATAAAATAATTTTAATCCTTTAACGTATGTATATTTTTTATATAATCTCAAATAAATTACATAGTATTGACAATATATACTGTATTATTTTCAATAATGTCTTTTTTTAATTAATTATAACATTAACAATAATAATTAATACTTTACTCATTTTAATAATATTTTAATAAAATATTAGTTAAAATTACTATAATAATAATAATTAAAATAGATATGTACAGATATATTATGCAAAAAACGCCTTTTTTTATAATAATAGTATGAAAAATTGCAATAGACAAATATTAATTACTTTCTAAAGTTTAAATTTTATTTGTGAAAAATATTAAGAAATAAATTTTTTTTTAAGGCAGTGCTACCATTAACTTCGTTGATTTTGAAATAATAATTAAGAAACTTCTAAAGAATTAATTTATAACAATGTAGTGGAATAATTTTTTTTTTTTTTTTAATAAACTGTGAAAATTTAAAATTAAATAATAATAATAATGAAAACGCTCGAAAAAACTGGAATGTAGCAGCTATTAACAAACTTTGCAAATAAATAAATTTGGTTGAGTCTCACGTAGAAACAAATTGGAGACATAAAATAAGTATTTACGAATTAATGGTATACAATCACGATTAATTGAAACAGTAGTAATAACATGGGGATTTAAAATCCACCATTTAATATTTTAATTTAATACTCACATGATATAATTTACACTTAATCGATTATAATATATGTATAGTTGCTGCATGTATATATTTATTATCCAGTCTCGTTTCGAGTCGTTTATTTTTAATTCTATAGCGTTGATTCAGTTTACTTGCCACTGTAATAAAAATGAATGAGTCAATTAGACTTTTATCGATTAGATATCAATGAATAGATGGTAATAACCGATATTTAATATAATTTTATACCTTCAACGGTGCATCTCGCTCAGCATTAGCGAGTTCGTTTTCACGTTTTTCTCGTTCTTGAGCTTGTTGTTGTTGACGTTTTACCACATTAATATTACCAATACCCCGTTGTTCCTGCTCTCTCATTCTTCTTTCAGCGGCTTCCATTTGTTGTTGTCTTCTTGTTTGCTTTAATTAAAAGAAAAATTAAATTAATTTAATAATTAAATTAGAACAAAAAAATATTTTTAAAAAATTACATGTGTAATTTTTTTTTTTATTTTTTTAAAAATAATTTTTCAATAAAAAAAAAAAATTCTAAAAATTTTTAGATGTCGGCTAACTTAATTTTCATTAAAAAATATATTTGAAATTTTTTTATATTAAATTTGTTTATTTAAATTAAATGAAAATTAACTTAGCAGATAGTTGATGATTTAAAGAATTTTTGTAACAAATAAATTTTGACAAAAAGAAAATTTATAAAAAAAATTGACATTTAGAAATTTTAAAAAACTACAAATGCAATTTTTTTAAAATAATTTTTTGGAGCAAATTTGTTTGTTAAAAAAAATTATAAAATTTTTAACAGCTAACTTTAATGTCATTTAAATTAAAAAAAAAATAATTGTCGTACTCTAGTGACAAACACTATTGATTACATGCTTGGTAACAGGTAGTTGAATAGAAAACAATTATTTATTTAGAACAAATATGTCAATAAGTAAAAATATATATAATGTCACGTTTATCCAACAGTATCTCATGATTTTATAATTCCATAAATTTTTGTCTTCATGAAATAATAATTGTCATACATATTGGTGAACACTTTTTTAAATAAATATGTAACCACAATGACTCACCTCGTCAGGTGTCAAATCTTCGTATGAACTAGATTCTTTGCAACAAGATGTGCACAAATTACCCATTTTAAATAAATAAATTTATTTTCTTCAAATAATAACAATTAATTTAACGTGACACGTTAATTGTTAATCGACAAATACTTTTAAAATAAAAGTCAAAAACACTTGAGCTTTTGATGTGTTTTTACGTCTTTATTTTTCTATTTTTCGTTGTAATCACTCCGCAAGGTTGACAACTGTAGATAACCAAGAAATTTTTGATTTTATCACGTTGGCACTCAGCAAAGAACAGCAAAGTGTAAAACCAACTTCACGCTAGCTCACTGGTAACCTGCTAATCTGTGAAAAAAAAAAAACGGGTCACTTGCCCGAATATTATTTACAAAATTAATACTTAAATATATAATTTATAATTTATATATTTATCAATAATGTCTTCAAGCAGGCTCAATATGATCGTAAGTTACTAAATAAATTTTTTAAATATTATTTTTACAAGTAAAATAATGTTAGACTCCAATCTAATTAACAAAATATACTCGCGGTATTGAAAAATATCAATTATAATAATTTTTAATTAACAAATATTAATATTATTTCCAGGTAAGATCATTTTCTTCATCTCCAGTCACACAACAATTGGTAAAGGTACGTAAATTGAAATTAAAAAAAAAATTATTTTGTGTTATGTAATTTTTTTTACAACACAGTTTCGTTGATATTAAATAATAATTATGAAATAATTTCCAACAGCCTCCACTTCAAGTTTTTGGTGTTGAAGGACGTTATGCTACTGCTTTGTTTTCAGCAGCCAGCAAACAATCATCATTGGATGCTGTTGAAAAAGATCTCTTGAAATTCCAGGTTAAAAATTTTTATTTATTATAACACTGAAAATATCAAATTTTTTAATATAAATTTAGCATGATACTGAAATTGAGAGACTTTTGATAATTTTTAGAATTTTTTTAACAAATCAATTATAGCAAGAAATTTTTATTTAAAATCTTAATCTCTAAAAGCTCTGAAAAAATTATAAATGAGATTTTTATATATAATTATTATAAAAAAATTAAATTAAAAAGTTTCACATGTAAAAATTAATAAAAATTACAAGTGAAAATTTTTAGAAGCATTTTTTTATTGTAATTGATTTATTAAAAAAATTTTTTAAATTAACAGCTGACTGCTAACTTCAGTATTATATTTTTATAAATAATTTTCTATGCTTAGTTTATTTTTAAAGAAGAATAAAAAAATAGTCAGGTGTTTGCTAACTTCAGTCTCCTAACTTAGCAATAATAATTAATATTTGAATAATTAATTTGTACAGGGAATGTTGAAAACAGATGCGAAGCTGGTTGATTTTGTAAAAGATCCATCAATAAAACGTCGATTGAAGGCCGATGCATTCAAAGCCATCAGCACAAAAATAAACTTGAACCCAGCAACTGCAAATCTGTTGGCCCTGTTGGCCGAGAATGGTCGATTGGGATTATTGAATCAAGTAATAAACGCATTCAAGTTAATTATGGCGGCTAATCGCGGTGAAGTGGTGTGCGAGGTAATAACATCCAAGCCTCTTGACGCCGAAAGCAAGACTAAGCTTGAGTCTGCCTTGAAATTATTCTTAACAAAGGGACAAACCCTTCTTCTAACAACAAAAGTTGATCCATCAATCATTGGTGGTATGGTTGTCTCAATCGGTGATAAATACGTCGACATGAGTATCGCAAGTAAAGTTAAAAAATATTCAGACATTATTTCCACTGCTGCTTAAATACATCAATTTAAATGAAATTATACAGAGAAAATACTAGATTTATTATACGCGGTGTTTCACTGTAGTAATCCATGCATCATGCATTGAGTTTCAATAAAAAATGTATGTAAATAATTCTCTTTTATCTTTTTTTTTTTTTTTTAGATGTATATATATTTTTTTTCTTTGTTTTTTGTTAATTTACCCTTGCTCTATATTTAAAATAGTCTTAAATATTTATTGTAAAAATTCAAACGAAAAACAGTTAATTGATTTTCCATTCAATTGGTCGTAATTTATATTGGAGAAAATACACCCAATAAATCATATAAATTATAGTATGGTCCACGATCAAAGCAATTTATTGATTATAACTTGAGTTAGTGGTCCTTGGGCTAATGGTAAAATGTCTATTAAACGGCATTAGCTTTTAAATATTAGGATATACTGTGAGGAGCCGCACATTCTATTGAGTTGGCTTAACTTGACCACAGGATTATTGATCAGGCAATGATTGATGACTGGAGAGAATTATATTATGAGAAAGATTGATTATAACCGTGTCACGCAATAAATAATAAATAACCACATCCCATCAATAAAATTTAGGGTAGTAAAAATATTTTTCGAGAGGATACGAAGTCAACAGGCAAGAAGTAAAGACATAAGAGATTGATTGTTGAGGAAATAACATATATAAAATAATAAAAAAAAAAAAAAAAAAAAAAAAAAAGTAAATATAGTGACAAGCTATCTCTTGGAGGCAGATGCAGATCGAATCGCACGTAAACCTGAGGACCTGCGCGTGTTGGTACATCGGCTTGCGCGTTGATCATCTACCCAAGTTGATAAAGCTCGAGAGAAACTCACTTGCCGTCCTGACGGCAGTGCAGTGGGCCAGTTGGACACTTCTTGACGTGTAGTTTTTCGTAACGGGTGTCTGACATCGTCATCTCCACATATACTTGTCGTTGTTATATATTATTATAAAGTTCGCGCCTGTGTAAGCCAGTTGATCAAACATTAGCCAAGTACCAACACCCTCGGGCTAATTTAACCCGTTGACGACTGCTAATAACGTTGTTAATAAATCAGTGAGGTGTAATAATTGACATTATGAGTCAAGAAACCGGAGAAATTCCTTCAGTAGTTGAATTAAATGTGGGTGGAGTCTTTTATACAACATCACTGTCAACTCTTACCAAAGAAAGTGACTCTCAGCTATCAGCAATATTTACGGGTAAGACACCAGTTGAAAAAGACGCCAAAGGAAAGTATTTTCTTGATCGTGACGGTGTTCTATTTCGTTATGTATTGGATTTCCTTCGTAATGAAGCATTGACATTACCTGAAGGCTTCCGCGAACGTGAACGGCTAAGAAGGGAAGCTGTTTATTATGGACTTCCTGGATTGGAGAAAGCCATACAGGAAGCCAATGCTGAAGGATGTGCTACCACAAGGTCGCTCTGTGGTAGACGCGGAGTCGGATATATTACCGTAGGCTATCGCGGGAGCTTTGCTTTTGGTCGTGATGGACTTGCTGATGTTAAATTCCGCAAGCTCTCCAGAATTCTCGTATGTGGGCGCGTCGCTATCTGCAGGGATGTATTTGGTGAAACGCTCAATGAAAGCCGAGATCCAGATCACGGATTATCCGATAGATACACCTCGAGATTCTTCCTCAAACACAGCTTCATTGAGCAGGCATTTGACATGCTCCAGGAACAGGGATTTAAGCTTGTGGCTAGCTGCGGCTCTGGAACCGCTGGAGCTTCTACGGAACAGCTTAAACCTGGTGTTGACTCGGAAGAAAATCGCTGGAATCATTACAATGAGTTTGTATTTGTGCGCGAGTAGATGTCACATTTACATTTCAAAGACACTCATACAAACTGACAAATTTAACACACACACATACACATACGTACTTATACATACATGTAATACATATACATATTACATCAATACAGGTCACGTTGGTTTTAATATAACATGATGATGATTTAGAAATAAAAAATGCCTAGTACACACTTAAAATGAAAAATATACACCAAGTAGATCATCTTCATCAGAACAAATCTTCCAATTTTTAATTAAATAATTATTCGTGATAATTGAACTGATATAGGCGGGATCATTATTATATTGCGGTAAATTCAAACTTATTTATGGTTTGAATTCACCTCTTTAATTTTTGTTGTTGTTTATGTATTATATTATATTATATTATATAAAAAAAAATATATTATATATAGATTAGACTGGAATATTTTTTCCTAGTCTAATTATTATTATATTATATTATATTTAAAATATTATTAATAATTAATATTATTTTAAATCTATTCTCTTGACACAAAATAATGTATTTAATACTTGATAAATACGGATAACCGACAGCAATCAAATATGTTCTAAAAAAGAAAAAAAAAAAAATTAATTAAATAACGAATTGATGGTAGAAATAAATCATTGTAATATTCTTTTCTGGTTCACTGATAATGGGAACATGGCGAAAAAAAATTTTTACTGTATGATGTGTAGAGAAATTTGTTGAATTTTTTACGGCTGTAAGCCGTGTCTAATGACAAAATCATAGTCTGGCTTAATCATCACATATCTTAATTAAAAACGAAAAAAAAAATAATAATTAAAAGTATGATAAAAATAAAACATAATAATTATTATAATAATAATAAAGGCCAGTGTGTTGGAAATAATAAAGTCACTGGACAATCACATTGATAATAATTAAAAAGGCGTATGTAATTCATACTCTAAATAGGAAGATGAGCAGGGTAGTAGTTCTGAAAAGGTCATAAAAGAGAGAAGGGATAAAACCTTTTGTCTCTTAAAACTACGGTAAACTAACGTTGAATGCCATATTACAGAGAGTTTAATCGATTGTAAGAGGCAAGGAATAGTTAAATTTCGTATAACTTTTAAAGTTACGCGAATTAAAAACAAATAAAAAAAAAAAATAATTTAACAAAACTAAAACTAACAAAAAATTCAACGTAGAATACGGGTTCTTTAAAGCCAAAATGATAATATATGTATAATTAGATTTAATGACTTAAAAAATCTTCAGAATATATTTAATCGAAAAAAAAAAAAAAAAAAAGAATACTTATTTCATTTTAATTTATTTGGTATATTTATTGTATTTTTTATTGTGCTTTTAAATCCTCACCTCTATCTTCGTGAGATCATACCTTTTAGTAATTATTCTTTATTTCAGTATATAATACGATTATATTTAATTAAATAGTTCTATAACTACGTTCAATGTGCAGTGCATACGCCTTCCACGAGAGAATCCCAAATCCTACTAAGCAGAACGTAAAGAGAGATCCACCTTCAACAAAAATGAAATATTTAGGTAAAAGAAAAAAGAATGACATAAAATTTAGCTGTCACTTCACAATTATTTTAATTTTTTTTAACAAATAAATTATAGCAAAAGAAAATGATCAAAAAAATGGAATTGTAGAAATTTAAATAAATTGAAAATGCAATTTTTTAATAATAATTTTTAGAACAAATTTTTTTGTTAAAGAAAATTAAAAAATTGTCAAGTGACAGCTAACTTTAATGCCATGAAAAAATAAATTAATTAAAATTTTAATATACTGAAGTTAGCCGTCAGCTGTTAATTTTAAAAATTTTTTAAATAAATCGACTACAATAAAAAAAATGCTTCTAAAAATTTTCACTTGTAATTTTTATTAATTTTCACTTGTGAAACTTTTTAATGAAATTTTTTTACAATAATTAATTGCTATAAAATTCTAAAAAAATTTTTAATATGTCAACTTCAGTGTCATAAAATTTTAAATAAAATTAGTAGAGATTTATCAACCTATGAAGCTCAAGACATCAAATTGACGTGGTACAAATGAAGATACTGAAGATGAAATATCTAATGAAATTGGCATTGCAGTTGTTGTACTCGTTGTATGACGATTCTGATTCATTGTTGTATAACGTTCATATTGTAACTTATCAATGCTTTGAGTTGTCGTTTTACTGCTGGTGGTTTCACGGTACGGAGATGTTGTCGTTGTCTCTCTGTCTTTTTGCGGAGCAGTCTTTATTTTCATTGTTGTACTTACACTGTCATTACTACTCATCAAAGTAGTATTGTTTAAGCCGATCTTTGGTTCTGCCGTCGTAGTACCGTCAACTTGTCTTATAAAACGCCTTTCATTCCCTGTTATTTAATTTATTATTAATTAAAATATGCAAAAAAATTTTATAAAAATTAACTTAGCAGATAGTTGATAATTTTAATAATTTTTGTACCAAATAAATTATGGCAAAAAAAATGACATTAAATTTAGTTAAAAAAAATTATTAAAAAAATGGACGTAGAAATTTTAATAAATTAAAAATGCAATTTTTTAAAAATAATTTTTTTTGTTAAAGAAAATTAAAAAATTGTCAAGTGACAGCTAAACTTTAATGTCATAAAAAAAAATTTATAAAAAAAATTGACATTTAAAAATTTTTAAAAATTACAAATGCAATTTTTTGGAGCAAATTGGTTTGTTAAAAAAAATTAAAAAATTGTCAAGTGAACTAGTGAAGCTAACTTTAATGTCATAAAAAATTTTTCAAGGCCACTTATAGGTTAGATTAATGCTTATGATTATCAAAAGATAATAAATACCTTTATAATGCGGATTACTAAAACATAATACTCCTAAGGATATGAGCACGAGGATAGTATTAATATTTATTACCTTCATTATTCAAAATTTAATCTCTAATAACTTATTTATATAACTATCTCGATCTAGGTAACGTCAGACAGCATCACTGGTCCATCGTGCGTGTAAATAATGCGTATAAATAAGGGCGAGTATAAAAAAAGGGATGTTCAATGTCATAGAGGAGCTTCACAGCGACCCTGTTGACCATAATAAAAAGCGTTAGTCTCTTTTTTTTTAGGCGGGAATGTAGAGCAACAGAAACTAATCAGAAAGAGATAAAAAAAATAATTAAAGTAAGCAAACAAATAACAATTTTTAATTTAAAAACTTTTCAATAATTTCGTGCTTCTATTTTTGAACTATTCGTTATTTTTTATAATACTGAAGTTTGCCGTCAGCTGTTAATTTAAAAAATTTTTATTACAAATTAATTACAATAAAAAAATGCTTCTAAAAATTTTCGCTTGTAATTTTTATTATTTTTCACATGTGAAATTTTTTTTAATAATAATTTAATTGCCATAAAATTCTAAAAATATGTTTTACGTCTGTCAATTTTAGTGTCATTATTTTTTATTAAAAATTGGCAGTTGTTTGTGACACATTGAATGGTAAAAAAATACAACAGTTTTCTTTATTAATAAATTTAATTACTTTATCATGAAAAATATATTTTTATAATAATATATACAATGTCCGAACACATGATTATAATTTAATGTAAATTATCTTACAAACATTTCATAGAAATTAACCCTCAATAATTTTATACAATTTTATTGAATGATAACTATTTATAGATCTTAATCCTTGAATTAATCAGACAATAGCTTCTAAGTTGGCTTTTAAAAAAAATCAGAAAAAAATATAATTACAAAGTTTCAGGGTTAATTATTTATTCCAAAAAGTTATCTAATTTAATAGAGTGTTGATATTTAATTATGAAACATCAAGGTTCTTTTTAGTCGTTGAAGCATTAAGACCGGCGACATCTCCAGACTCAAGCTGTTTAAGCAACCGGAATAAAGCCGCGGCTTCTTTAATCCTACTAAATTCAATACAGAAAGCTTGCACTTCAATAAATAATTCTTGTACATTTATTATTTTATTTCTAATTAATGACTGTAGAAACACGCAAACAAGTCTTACAAGGCGATTTTGCATATAACGATCTTTGATTGTTTCACAAGTCGATATACAATTGCTTATATAGAGATGAACAAATTCCGTGGGTAAGTCAACAGTTGTCGTAAGACGATTAACAACTTCCATTGAGTGTAATGACATTTCCATATTAACTAGAACACTAAAATATTCTGTTATTTGACTTGATTGCATTAATTTCAAAAGAACTTCAATCGCTATCAGCGGATTATTTTCCACTAACTCTGGCAACTTGCTTGGCGTTAAACCAATGTGATAAACTAATTTTGGATCTTTCTTCAACTCCGTGCTGAGATGTTGTTGTTGCTGCGGAGTCAGAACTTTGGTGAAGGCCTTTCGCATCAACCTACGAGCCTCAGCACCGGCACTGTTCGATACGCACATGTTGACATCGTACTCTGGTGTAAATTGATACAGTTCTGTAACAGACATCCACTTTAACCCACCAGCAGGATGATCATAAAGCGGCGGAGCGAGTCGCAGAAATTCAGGCCGGTAATTTTGACTGCACAGCGGTGGATCTCCATCAATTAAATTTTCTATTATGTCTTTTTGGAGCGTCTTCTTTGAATCTATTTTTTTATTAGCATCTGAGTCGGGTAGAATTATAGGAATACCACACTTACTGATACTCGGAAACTCTGCATGACTTTCAGCTAGTTTTAGCTGGAACTTGGTCAGCTGATCGGCACCGACGGATATTGGAGTAAAGTACAATTCTTCTAAAATTTGCCGGGGAGTTTGCTTCAACATTTCTACACCGTGGAAAGCAATCAGACTAGCGACAAATTTAGACTCACTCTGTGACAAAACAGGAATGTGTCCAGAGGATAATGATTTAGAGTCTTGAGTACTCAATGTGTCGCCGGGTTTCAGCATTTGGTTGAAAACACTCGCAAACGGAGTTGATGAAAATTGCTCACCTGGATACAAATGATACAGCATTGACATTGCTATCAAGCGTGAAACTTGATGTGGTAACAAATCTAATTGTTGCAATAAAAGTACTAACGTCAAACCGACTTTGAATTTATCTTGTGATGAGAATTCTTTATGTAATTGTTTTATTAGGTTATCCAATGGTGTGTCAATATTTTCCTCATCCAGAATCCCCATCAATTTTGTTAAATCTTTTGGTGACAGACTCATTTTTATTTATTATTGTTGTGGGTATTTTTTAAATTAACTAACCTCTTTACTATTAAAAATTGTCAATTTTTATCAAATGTAAACAAAAATATCGTTCAACACTATTGTTACAAAAAAAACTGACTAGACTATAGACATGTAAAAAAAATGCTGTTACAACTTAATCAAGAAAATTTCTACTTAATCAACAACTGATATTTTTACAAAATATATATTTTTTTTTCATAATATAAAATATAAATTATTGTAAAATTAAAAAATTACGCATTAATTATTTATTTAAAATAATTAAAAAAAATTAAGTAAACTGAATTTTGGTAAAAAAAATAGATTCGCACGTTTGTGGACAATAGTAAAGTTAGCCGACATTTTTTATTTTTTGATTTTATTTAGTTTACTAAATTAAAACTTAAAAAAAAATTTTCTTAAATGCACTTACAGTTTTTTTAATTTTTTACAAATGAAATTTAAAAAAAAAATTTTTCTGTAATGATTTTTTCAATAAAAAAAAATAATACTGAAGTTAGCGGTCAGCTGTCAATTTTAAAAATTTTTAAAAAAAAATCAATTACAATAAAAAAATGCTTCTAAAAATTTTCACTTGTAATTTTTATCAATTTTCACATGTGAGACTTTTTAATTAATTTTTTTTTTTAATAATTCAATTGCTATAAAATTCCAAAAAAATTTTTAATGTCTGTCAAATTTCAGTGTTATAAAAATTTTTAAATGTCGGCTAACTTTATTATCAACGCATGTGGTGGTTTTCATGAGCGACAAAATAAAAAAAAACAGTGAAATACAAACAAGCTTTTATGATAACCAATTTAAAAGTACGAAAGCGTCATTTGTTGTAATGAAAAGTCTAACGAAAATTAGTGAAACCAATGTAGAGCTTTTATTATAATTTATTAGTTAATAATTTAAAATTCAATAAAAAAAAAAAATAAAAAAGATTGATGATGAATTTTATGAACAGTTTAGCTGGTAATACATTGCAATCAGGCGATGCGGCGATGCAATTAAATAATGTTGAAGTATTATATACAAAAGTACAGAAAGTTTATTTAAAACCGCAATATAAAGAGGAACGTCAACGAGAGTTGAGAGTTAACGTTGAAATTCATTCAGGAATAAGTCCCGTTTGTCGTAAGGTATTTATTTATTTTTTTTTTTTTTATAATAACCTGTAATTAATTCTATTAAACTGACAGTGACATTATAAATAAAATTATTTTATTCTTACAGACTCTATGTGTTCTTTTATCTGATGATGATGACCCGTGTTTTTTATACTCGTTACTTATCACTGAGGATGACTTCAAAGTACTTAAAGCTCAGCAGGGATTGCTGGTGGACTTTGATAACTTTGCTACTCAGTTGATTCATCTGCTGGAACAGTCACATGGATCAATGAGTGGTGCTTCAAAATCGCCACCAAAATTTTTACTACTGTTGTCTGAAGAAGGCAATGGTGAATGGATATTCAAGCTTGTTGAAACTAACAATTTTAAGCATTTGTGCCATTTGAGTTTAAATATATCACCAGCTAGTGACTCCGATATTAAGACTCACATGGCTATGAAGATGAAACAATTGAAAGAAAGTTTAAATAATAAAAATCGGGAAGTCCATGCACTTGAGACGAGACTGAGTAATATTAATGAAGAGTTGGAATGCAAGACTAAGGATTTTGAGCAATTAGAGCAAAAATTTCGGGCTGAAAAAAATCAGCTGCAAATGACAACAACTCATCAATTGAGTATTGAAAAAGATCGGTGTGTATAATTTATTTTTTTTTACTTTTAATCTATATTATTAAGAGAATAAGAAAAATTTTGTCTCCAAAATAGTCAAATGATAAAATCGGTTTTTTTTTTAGTGAAATTTAGTATCATTGAAAAGGTCTTGACTTGAATTTGTGCCTTTTCAAGTATGAAATACTCTATCTCTAGATAGATAATTAAGAAATGACCTTGTATCTTGTGAAATATTGAGATTTTTTAAGATATAAGCTCACCCCGATTTACACTCATCGAGACCTTTCATTTGAGTACCCACATCAATTTTTCATATATTAAAAAAAAAAAAAAGATGAAATTAATTTATTATTTAATATTTCCATGTCATGCATTTAATTTTTTAATAATCAAAATTACAATGTTATGTATCTGCATAACTTTACCTTAATTAAAAGTTGTAAAAAACGAAAAAAATTTTTTTTTGAAAATTAAAAAATTCATATTTTTGAAAAAAAGAAAAAACCCCTTTTTAAAAATTTCAGGATTTTTTAAGATCAGTACAAGGTATTTAACAAAAAAAAATTGAGCAAAAATTTTAACTGCGAAGTTCATTTTTAATAATTCAAAAATTTTAAATTTGGCATTTTTCAAAATTTTTTTCCAAAATATTTTTTTTTTTAAGAGAAACTAAATTTAGCAAAAGTCATCATTTAATAAAGCTAAATTTTATTTATTTATAGTTTACAAATCACGGCAGTCACATAGTGACTGCGAGGTTGCTAGTTTTTTATTAATGGAAATTTATTTTTTCAGACTAGCCCAGGCTAAGTTAGAATGGCAAAGATTGACAGAAATAGAAAAAATGGAGATAGAAAGACAACACAGTGACACGCTCCAACAACTCCACACTGAAAACGCAGAGTTAAGATCTCAAAATATAACTTATAAAGACAAACAATCATTTTTGGAAGCTACGAACAAAGAACAAGCTAAACAATTACAAAATTTGGAGCGGGAATTAAATTTAGCGCAACGGGACTTGAGTCAACTTAAGAAACAAAATTCCAAGTTGGATATTGACTATCATGAAAAAGATAGGTACGTTAATGAATTAAAGACTCGTGTAGCAGTGATGGAGCAGGAGTTAAAGGACAAAGCTATTTTAATCAGCAAGCATTTGGAGATGTTGAAGACAAGCAAAGAGCAAAAGCAGCAGCTTGAAGAAATGTTAGCGCAGAAAGAAAATCAGGTGCAGCGTAAACAAAATGCACTTAAAAATGTCAGCGATGAAGTTATTAAAGCTAATGATATTATTAAAAAACTACAAAATGATTTGGAGTCGACAAAAACGAAATTGAAATTGCGTACAGGTATTGCGTTGGAGCAAGAAAGGCTTTTAGATGCAAAGCAAAAAGAACTTGGTGAAATGCAAAGTAATCTAGATGAGCTGACGAAGGAATTGAAAGCTACTAAGACTGAACTTGATTCTTCAAAAGATCAATTAAAGATAATGCAATCTCAATTGGAAGATAAAGAAAAAACTATTAAAAATAATGACAATGGTATGGAAATTTTTATTTACATTTTGGTACTTGATAAGTAATTATTTATTTTATGTATGTGTTATTATTGATATTTTATTTATTTTAGTAATCAGTTGGTTAAATCGTCGATTAGCCGAATCACAATCGCCACTTCAGAGTGCAACGACTTCGGCAGTACCTATTAGCATCCCATCAACATTCCAATTAACTTTGCCGCGTCAGAATAAATTTTCAACAAGTAAATTTGAAACACGAACACCTATCACTGGTACCACAACCACTACTACAGCAAATCATAGTGTACCTATGACTGGTTTACCACTACGTAATCCTTCGGTGTTATTAAACCCAAGTGCCAATCAAACAGGACGACTGACAACTACTGGTGGTCGTTCAACTGGTGTAGGTATTACCGATAGTACTGTTGGTATAACAACATTCAATAGACCTGGACAAATTACAAGTACAAGTACACCAATGGATCGTTTAAATATTTTAAATAAATTACCAGGTAATCCAATAACACCTACCACAACATCAGTGACAACGAATGGTATTACGTCAACTCCGGCGAATACGGATAATAATAATATGGCAATAGGGACTGTTGGTAAATCAAAAAGTGCTCCTGGCTCAACGACATTTCAAGGCGGTCTGCGTCGAGCCAACAGTTATAAACCGTTATTGCCTTCCGCGTATTTTCCTAAATCTTTACATTGATAGGCGTAATAATTTTTATCATATACATGTATATTTTTTTTTCACCCACACGAAAAGAACAAGATGACACTGGATATCATCTCAGATTATATTCGGTGATATCTGTGATGAAAAAAAATTTCAAATAGTAGCTAAAAAAAATCCAGATTATACTGCGTGATATCTGGATTTCACTCATTATAATCTGGATTATACTAGCTACTATCTAAAATTTTTTTCACTCAGTATAATCTAGGATGATATCCAGTGTAATCTTATTCTTACCGTGCACTTGCCAATTTATTATAAATACATAAAATTATTTTTTTAATAATTCTCAAATAACGTTGAATTATATCAAGTACAAAGTTATTGTTATATATACACGTTATAATATATTTATATAATAATTGATTAGAAATAATATTTTTATAATAATTAATATGACAATAAGGACCAGTATTACGCACAATTATTAAATAATATTAATTATATATCCTTTAGAAAATTATAATTTTTGTATTTTTGTACATAAATATATATTAAATTAATAAAAAATTTTTCGTAAATATTTTATTTATTTTTAAAGCTCTTTAGAAATCATTGCGATCAAGCGATGAAATTTAATTATTTATTCAATAATTATACTGCTTAATTATTTATTTATTTAATTTTTCTTTTATTACGTTGATGGTTCTTGAGCATCAATTGGTGGTCGATCCATTCTCTTACGTTTGCGCTCACATTTGGGGCACGGATTTTTCGAATTTAGACAATCAGCATGAAATACAGCATTGCACTCTCCACACTAAAATTTATAAAGTGATAATAATAATAATAATAATAAATATGTATTTATAAATAAAATTTCAAGTGTAAATACATACTCTGTAGGTCGACGACATATCAAAAGGATAAATAACTTTTGGATTATTGCAAACTTCACATATGAAACCTTTTTGGCTACAAAGCCAGCAATTTAAAACATGATTCCTCGCAAACTCGACAATTTTCTGAAGTTGCTGGGCTAAAGCTCCTGAAGGTACATCCAAAAGATCTGATACCGAATATTGGTGTACATGCTCGTACAAGTAATCTCGTGGCGCAACTTTTTTTTGCAGTGACTCAATGATTGGTTCACGACAGGTGAATAAATACGCCCGCAGAAGATTCAATTGTATTCTCAAAGTACGTAACTGTGCCATGCTATCCACCGCTGCGTAAATTTTAGGATTAAGAAGTTTAAGATTCAGTAGAGTAGCACAATCTGTAAGATACGTAGCCGCTTTTACACTAACTCGATAGTGTTTTAAATCCCAATTATGAATTATCCGTGAAGGAATTAAAAATTCTTCTGTTGCCATGCAATTTGTACAAAAATAATTCCCAGAGAATCCACAAACATAAGCTTTCAAAAAAGTCAATCCTATAGCATGCCCACAGTCGAAACAACTGTAGTTTTGAACATCTAGGCCTTTTTCATTTGGTAACCGGCCAATTTGTTCTTCCAAGTCATCTCCAGCCTGTAAGTGATGATAAAAATATAAGTAATCATAATAATAAATTTTTTAGAGAAAAGAAAAAAAAATACTTACTTTAACTTCTTCAGGTTGGGGGTCTTCTTTAATTTGAGTAGCTCCTGGCGTATATTTATCAAAAAATTCACAAAGGTCTGGCGAAGTAGCATACCCAGCGGTGTGATAACTTTTAATTAAAGCGTCATAAGTCGCTCCATCCCCAGGAGTGCGTGGTTCTGCCAGAGAATTTCGTGATATCATTGAAGAAGTCATAGAAGATTCGCCCTCTTCTAATGAAGTAGACCAACCGAGTTTTCCAATTAAAGAATTACCAACAACTTCATTTTTTGCTAGTTCTTTGTCTTCTTCTACACCTGCCGTCTCATTTTCAATAATTTTAACTTCAGCTGTCGTTATACTTTCAACATCAGCTGTCGCCACATCAGTTGATGTAGGTTCAGTTTCTTGTTTTATTGAATCAGTTTCTTTAGCAATTTTCGGAGCATCTTTAATTGGCTGTGATCTGCTAGACTCTCCGATGTCTCTATCAGTATTTTTATCGTCAATTTTGATGGATCTTCCACCATTCGCTAAGATTATTCTCAAAGCATCGTCTTCATTGACAGAGTTAATATTATTCAAAATAAATTGGGATGAAAAAGAGCCCATGCTGCCAATCGAGCTAGCTGTTTCAACATCATCACTATTGTAAGACGAGTCTATCGGATCACTGTTGATAGTCTTGGCAATGTCTACTGCGCTGAAAACTGGACATGATTTCATGGGCGGCAACCAGATGGCTGCCATAAGAAGTGGTGTGCTCGACCAGAAATTTAATAAACTAGTATTACAAGCCAGTTCGAAAGTAATACTCTCCAGACTCTCAATCAATCTTCTGGTAACCTCTACGTGATCCGCATCGCGAATAAACGCAGACTTATCGTAATAAGGCTTCAATGCTGAATCTTCTTGCTGTATAGATGAAAGATAGCTTGAAAGAAGCCCCTCATTAAGGGCAAGTCGTATCCACGCACGACAATAACCAACTTCAGTCGTTATTTGTTGGAAATTTTGTATCTGATCGATCATTTCTCGATGTGAAAAGACAAGCAGTGGACCCCAGAAACTTGGCTGTGGCATCGCGTCAAAGTCTGGACCACTGAGCACCTCTGTAACTCGATTCAAAAGGCTGTCCTTCAGTCCATGAAGGAATATTGCTTCTAGTATTGAACAAAGTGCCATTGTTTCCTCGCAGTTCCCGACAGTACCTTCTGATATTCCCTCGACACCTTGAATCTCCATTACCGTTGTGTTTAATTGTTTCCTCAGTGACTCTTTCACAAGGAAATGCCTTTTGTTGGCGATAGATTTCACAGATTTCAAAAGTGAATTCATTTTTATATCTTGATGAATTACTAATCACATTCATTAATTTATTGTTTGGCGTTATAATCATTGTCATTACTCCAAATATATCAATAATTATTATTATTGATGTCGTTGTTATTGTTGTTGTTGTTGTTGTTGTTTAATCAATACACAATAAAATAATCATTTTACTGGAATTAAAAATAAAAAAATTATTCAACAAAAAGCACAATCATATATGTCATAATTAATCACAATTAAAAATAATTAATTTTTTAAAGATAATTAAGTAAAGAAGACACTTGTACCCATATAAATCATAATATGTATTATCTGACTAGATAATTCATGATCTTTGAGGTTATACTTGTACGATTAGAAGAGTAACACATTAATACGTCATCATTGCTGACACACTGATAGAGTTTACATGCATGCTACAATTTAGTCACAATAATAATTATTTTATCAAGTATATTCCCAACTTTTTTCATAATAATAATAATAGTAACTCAAGGTCAGTAAATAGATAGTTTTTGTTGTGGATTAATTGGGAGACTGGTCCAGCTGTTACTGCTACTGCTGCTGTTTATTTAAAAATTAAAAATAAAATTAAATGGTATAATTAAAAAGGACAATGAAGTTGACAGACATTAAAAATTTTTTATGAAAATTAATATAGCAAATATTTAATAATTTTATAAAATTTTATAAGAAATAAATTATGTCAAAAAAAAATTGACATTTAGAAATTTTTAAAAACTACAAATGCAATTTTTTTTAAATAATTTTTTGGAGCAAATTTATTTGTTAAAAAAAAATTAAAAAATTGTCAAGTGACAGCTAACTTTAATGTTATAAATTTTTTTAGAATTTTATAGCAATTAAAAATAGACATTAAAGTTAGCAGTCACTTGATCATTTTTTAATTGTATTTAACAAATAAATTTGTTCCAAAAAATTGCATTTTTAATTTATTAAAATTTCTACATGTCAATTTTTTTTATAACTTTTTTTTGACAATTTATTTGTTAAAAAATTCATGAAAATTTAGCAGATATTTGATCATTTTAAAAAATTATCTAACAAATAAATTGTGACAAAAAAAAAATTAAAAAAAAAAAATTGACATCTAGAATTTTTAAAAAATAAAAAATGCGATTGTTTAAAAATAATTTTGTAAAACAATTCTTTTTGGTAAATAAAACTAAAAAATTGTCAAATGACAGCTAACTTGAATATTGTAAAAAATTTTTTAAATTTAATGAATATCTGCTAAATTCATTTTTATAATAAAAATTACAAGTGAAAATTTTTAGAAGCATTTTTTTATTATAATTGATTTGTTATAAAAATTTTTAAAATTGACAGCTGACAGCTAACTTCAGTATCATATAAAAAAATGTATAATACTGAAATTAGCAGTCAGCTATTGATTTAAAAAATTTTTTTAATAAATTAATTATAATAAAAAAATGCTTCTAAAAATTTTCACTTGTAATTTTTATAAATTTTCACAAGTGAAACTTTTTAATAAAATAATTTAATTGCTATAAAATTCCAAAAAAATTTTTAATATCTGTCAACTTCAGTGTTATAAAAATGTTTACACGGTGAATGACCTGGCTCTATCAAAGTCATTAAATTATTTGTTAAGTAAAAAATAAATAAAAGGTTGGATAACAAAAAAAAAGCCGTAAAAGATTGATGTAAGAGTCAAAAGAAACCCGTTCGTTTGAATCTAGGGGCTAGTATCAGGGGGAACTTGTAGAACTGGCCAGGCAGGAAGATGTCATGCTATTCTACTGTGATTCTGGCTATTGGATTGTTCACCAGCAGTATTACCACCACCTATATCAACCAGCACGAGCACCAGCAGCACCAGCACCCAGCACCAGAGACCAGAGCAGTACAAGTATCAGACCAGGACAAGGACAAGAGACAAGAGGATCGGGGAATGGTAGGGAAAGGTATCAAGAAAATATAAAAGTGGGGATATAGAACCGCTTGGCGCTCGGTATTCGCGCAGCCTCGTTGCTGACTTGAAACTTTTATTTAGTATTCATCAGTGTTCAGTATCCTACCATTATCCTATGCCTATGCAGTATTTATACTACTTTACATCAGTAAGTAGTATGTTAGATCTTTTGTGGCTTGCTGTCTTTCTCAGTAGGTGCTCCTGTTTTATAAACAATCATTCATAATCATAATATTAACTTCAGGAATAATCGATCAATGTAAATAATACACTGTGTGTTTGTGCTTTGTAATTTATAGAATTCAACAATTCAGTGGTTATTTCCTGCAAGATGTTTTAAAATCCGCTACTGCAACCTGAGTATCTCTTTGGTATCCAGTTGAGTTGAGCTCATCGTTGCACCTGTTTCTGGAATTCCGTGACTAATATTAATCAGACGCGGCAATGCAACTTGGATTACTATTTACGTTAATCGTAATCGAGATGTAATAAATATCAATTGTAATATGGAGTTATTTGATGAAGCAAAAAATTGGAAACACAATTTAGCTGACATTAGTAGCAGGTATGTTTTAATAAATGACACTAAAGTTGAGAGACATTTGATAATTTTTTGAACAAACAAATTATAGCAAGAAAATTTTATTTTAAATTTTAAGAAAAATTATGAATGACATTTTCATAAATAATTTTCTATGCCTAGTTCATTTTTCAAAAAAAATAAAAAATTTGTCAAGTGTCTGCTAAATTCAGCCTCATTTTAATAATTATAAAAAAAAAAAAAATGTGGGTAGATATCACTGAAACGGGTCTACGATATGTCGTCATATTGGCGGCGCTCTAATTTTAAGATCAATTAATCGTTATTATATGTGCTCCATATTTTTATTTTTACGTGTATTAATATTTATTCATAATGAATGCTATTTTTGTTTATTGTAGAGATATAATTAGATTGTGACGTTGATGATGTCAAAGCTGCTGCATTTATGTCGTCTGGAGCTTAACGATCGATCGTCGAAGGAAATTCAACTCTCTGGGAGACATTCGTACTTGTCACGGGTGGAGCCTTGGCCTGTTACTTCATTATTACCTTCGGCATTTATTACAATTGTCGAAAAAATCTATTTTTGCTGCCAACTATTTTATATACCATAATTATTTCATGTTACGGTAATACAGATATATTTTGATATCTTGGAGTAATCAATTAGTATCAGTACCTACCTTTATATGACCACGATACGTGAATTATTTATTTTTGTGCTGGAATTTTCTTAGCTGAAGATAACATAGTTTAAATAATCAACCGGACATTGTATAAGGTGAGAATTATTAAATAAAAAAATTTCAACTGTGATATTCCAAAGTTAAATAGTATGGTGATGAACAATTGTTAAAAAAAAATATTCTGTTTGTTTATAGTTTAAATAGACAAGCCTTTAGATAAGAAAAAAAAATAAGGATACAAATACCAATGTGCCTCAAACGATGATAACAACGAGTGAGTGTACAATAAAAATTTTGAGTGACTAAAAAAGAAGATAAATATTAACCCTGGGTCATCGTTCGTAATTACCGTTGAATAATAATATCAAACAAGATAACGTCGATTTAAAGAGTAGTTCTTTAACAAAAATGAATATACCGTACGAAATGAGCAAAGAAAGTTTAATGGTTATTAAAGATAATAATAACTTAAACTCAAAAGTTTGGATTACCAGTGATGGTAAAACCTGTTCAACATGTGCGCCGTGTACATCGACGATTCGACCGTGTACCAGTCGAACCGCATCATCACTTCCTGCATCACTGAGAGACTTGCCCATTAATCGGGATGCAAGACGTGCTCGCTCCGAACCAGGGAGCCTGTCTTACTCTAAGACAGTTACTAATCCAATGGGCATTTCAACAGGGACAGTAACGACCGTGTCCTCATCAACGACACAAGGAAGATCATCAACAGCAGCAGCAGCAGCAGCACCAGCGGCTGCGACAGTACGAATTTCAAGTCTTGACGGACTTGATTCCTTGGGCGTTCGCTCAGATACGACCAGTCGATCAACTAACAATGGACCGAGGACCAATAACAATGCTACTGGCTCTTCTTCAGCATTTGCATCTCCAGCAAATCAACTGGTACCGGTGAATAATAAATCGTGGGACAATAATTCTGCTGAGAATGAGTCTGATTACGTTGTGGACCCAGTACAGGGCAATGCATATCACAAGGGACAATTTCTTGGAAAGGTTCGTATATACGGTTGTTACACGCCTTTCACGTTTACATCATTATCTCATACATTGAAATAACTCGTTTATCATTTATGTACATACATACATACAAACATATATACGTTATAGATAGGATATTTATACACTTACATAGATATAGATACGCTGGTATACTTTATACGCCTAATATAAGTTATAATAGTCGTTGAACCTTTTACTACTTGGTATCCTTGTGACGATGTCTTAGTCGTTCAGCTCCTGCTGACGTTATGCACCCGTACGCGGCGGCCTTGTTCACCGTCGTGAGAACAAGGGGACGAACCCCCCCTGAGGGTTTTATTCTACCTGAGTCCCATGTTACTTGTCCGTTCTATCTATATGTATATATATATAATCAAGCCCCACAAGTATAAATGTGTAGACGTTGACTCTACTTTACTCTCGCTCTCATATACCATACCAACTCAAGCAAGTTCAGTTCGATGCACTTTTTTTCTCCTTGACTCTCAACGGAAGTTACACCCCTCTCACTTCTCAGCCTTTTTTCTTCTTCTTCGTCTTCGTCTTCTTATTCTTACTTTTTTTTTATCATCTCAAATCGTGTATCTCCTGCGTACACTTTCTATGTAATAATATACCTAAAGGCAGTCGCTACTGCTGCTTTTTATTTTTCTTTTATTCATCACATTACGTTATTTTATCCTTATTGTTGTTATTATTATCATCATCATTTAATATTATTTGTATTAAATTTTTGCACCAAGAAATTTATTGCTCAATCAAGCAATCGATCTTTACAAAAGTGTTAGTTAGTTCTTTAAGTTCAAATGAACAAACATTTTTCACGACAATGTGACCGAATTTCTGGCATGTCTCAAGTCTTACAAACCAGACTACTCATTTATTTTTGGTTTGTTGCGTGACGCTCACGGATCATATTCTTTCCTACTTACAGTAGTATGTGCGTGTCTATTCGATTACTTAAGTCTCAAGGGAATAAAATAATACTTCAAATATTTTTATTTATGTCAGTCTGTAATAGAAAAAAATATATTAATTTAATTGAAACCAAAGCTTACATTTAACAGATACAATAAACAAAGCATAATATGATTAGTTTTTTTTTCTTTTCCTTTTTAGGGTGGCTTCGCACGAGTTTACTTGATGACTGACATAGCCAGTGGGAAAAAATATGCCTGTAAAATAATTCCGAAGAACCGTATGCAGAAAATTCATATCCAAAAAGTATGAACAATTATTTATGTAACAATTACATTATTGTAATTAAGTATGAGCATCCTGGTTTATTATTTAATGAAAAATATTTATTACCGTAAACAGATTGCACGTGAAATAATGATACACAAAGACTTGAATCACATAAATGTTGTACAAATGCATCATTATTTCGAGGACAGTTTAAATGTCTATATGCTTTTAGAAGCGTGTTCAAGAAAGGTATGAAAAATTTCTCTTTGTTTCTTCACGCACAATCATTCATCCTTACAAGCGATGACACTAATGTCAATAGTTTAATAATTATAATTTAATTTTATGCTTTCATAAATTTATAGAGTTTAATGCACGTGCTTAAATACCGAGGTAAAGTTACTGAACCAGAAGCACGTTATTATATGAAACAAATGGTTACTGGTGTAGCCTACATCCACTCTCAGAAAGTTGTTCATCGTGATCTCAAACCAGGAAATATGTTTTTATCCGATGGGATGATTGTTAAGATCGGAGACTTTGGTATGGCAACGCGACCTGATGGTCAAAGAAGGCGTGTGTAAGTTAAACATATTTTATGTCTATATCTTAATCTTAATCTCTAAGAAATAGTCATAATAATTACATTGAGGAATTACATGGGTTTCCTCCGGGAAAAAATCGTCTAATTTCTACAATTTTTTTTTTATAGAAAAAATGAAATATTTTATTCAAACTTATTACTATCTTGAAGATACATGTTTAATAAGGGATTACTGAAATTTTGAAAAAAAAAAAATATTAAAAACTCTGCTAATGTGACGTCATTTCCGGCGGGCCCTCGGAAAAAAGATGCGTCCGCGTGATCAGTAGAACTCCAAGCAGGATCATTTGGAGTGAAAAAAAAAATATGTGCTCTAGTTAAGACTTCAAACTAGGTCTTGAACGGAAGAAAAAAAAAATTGGATTTTTGGCAGAGCTTTTTACAAAAAATTGAAAATTTGGCTAAAATTTCGCGGAATTTTTTTTTTTTAAATAGTTGTAATTGAAAAAAAAAGTTTTCTATTCAAGACCTTGTAAATTATATCTCGAAGACCTGTCTAAAATTTCATCAAGATCGGTTGAGTAGTTCTCGAGGAATCGTGGGTATCGTTTTTGAAAACATAGTTTTGAGAAAAACGCGTTTAAAGTTTTGAGCGCGCAACTTTTTAAAACTGTATCTCCGAAACTACTATTCGGATCCATTTGAAACTTTAGGACAATATTCTAGAGATGTTGTAGAATTTCATAAAACATTAAAAAAAAAAAAAAAAAAATGGATTTTTTGAAACCGTGAAACCTATGTAACCCCTTAATGGTCATTAAATACATAACTGTGTACATTCTGTAGAACGGTATGCGGAACACCGAATTATATTGCTCCGGAAGTTCTGTACAAGCAAGCCCACAGTTACGAAGCAGATGTGTGGGCTCTAGGATGTATTTTGTACGCATTACTGGCGGGTCAACCGCCATTCGATACCGCCACCCTGAAGGAAACCTACTCGAGAATATGTAACAATAGCTACAAGAAACTTGATGACTCCATAGTGAGCTCAAGCGGCCAGGATTTAATTCGCTGGCTTCTTCAACCACTACCGGAACTTCGACCGTCATTAGAACGAGTAAAAGACCATCCGTATCTCACAATGGAATATGTACCCGCAAAATTAGCTCATTCATGCTGCTACAGAATGCCGACAATTCACAGCTCGTTAATCGATACCAATGGAAAGTCATCATTACTCGCACCCTGTTCAACTTTACCCTCCGGGTCTTCAATGTCTTCCGCCTCATCTAGATCATCAACATTTCAACGTAATCCCATGGGCGCCGTACCACTACCGGTGCTCGCAAATGTTCCACACATTGAAAATAAATCCAAGAGTATTGCTGCTATCGCCACTGTCAAGCCAATCGCCCTTCAGACCCACAAAGAGACCCAAAAGAAATCAAAAGTCAGCCACTGGCTCGTCCGGAAATTCCCAAAACTTACCAAGTTACGTCATAGAATCGGTAGCTTCTTGTATCCAGACCGTAAAAAGTCTTCAGAGAGTGCAATGATGCATCGCGCATTGGAACATTGTCTTGCTGAGATACGGTACAATAGAACAACGTGCAATCCACTACCGGTTGATGGAGCTGTTCCCCTATTTATTACAAAGTGGATTGATTACTCTAATAAATATGGATTATGCTTTCAATTGTCTGACCGCTCAGTAGGTGTTTTATTCAATGATAGTACCAAGATGAGTTACACTCGTGATCGAAGGTATTTAAATTACTTGAATATTTTCTTATTCTTTTTAATTAATTTTTTTATTTATTTATTTATTTATTTATTCATTTATTTATTTATTTATCTAGTAAAGAATTCTATCGAGGTTTAAAAACACCTGTGTATACACCGAAAAAAAAAATTAACTTAAATCAAGAAAAAAATTCTTGAACCAAGAAAAGAAGATGAAATTCTTCAAAATTATTTTCTTGATTCAAGTAAATTTTTTTTTCTGTGTAAAATCAGTACAAAAAATAACAGTTTATAATAAATAGATTTTTTTTACAAAATTTGTTTCGATAATACAATGCAAAGAGATAATAAGTACAAAAAGTAATGAATTCTTAGAGAAAGAAATACAAAATTATAAATAATTATCAGAAAAAAAATATCTAATCAAATAATTGCATTTTCCATCAAATTTTTTAAGTATATTAACCATTAAGGTTTCTTATCCAGTAACTTAATTTTTTTTTTTTAACAATTTTTTATTACAATCTATAATTTTCATATCAGTAGGGAGTTTGTTATTTATTTATTTATTTACATTGAATGTACAACTGTATATTTATTTTTATTATTATTTCAATGTTTCAGACGAGTTGAATACACGACACCGGATGATGAAGTAACACGTTACGCTCGTGAACGCGATATACCTACATTCATGCACGAGAAGCTTGAACTTCTTCGGCATTTCACTGAATACATGGACGATCACCTTACTAATGGTATGTTTCTTAACTTATATTTTTATTATTATGCTTTAATGAATAAGAAATAAAATTAGTAGAAAATGGGAGTTGCTGTGATTATTATTATGAGTTAATGGTCAACATTGTAAATACAGGTGGTGAAATAGGAGACAGTACCACGAAGATATCGCGAAGAAACTCTAGCAACGTTCCAAGGATGCGTCGTTGGCTACGTACAGATAAGGCTATCGTTATGGAGCTAACGGTTCCGCTGCTGCAAGTTAATTTTTTAGTTGATCATACCAAGATTGTCGTATCAGAAGGTGCACGAGCCCGAGACTATCTTGTAACGTATATTGACGCTGACAGACACGCGGTCTCTTATTGGTTACGTGATTTACGTGATTGTGGTTGTACGAATGAGCTTTATGAACGTTTAAATTATGTTTGCAAAGCGTCACGTGAATTTGTTCATTTAGAGCATAATGCCGCGTATTCTGAGATTTCAAATAATCGCGGTATTAATTCACGCGCTTGAGTTATAATACTCGGCAATAATTAAATGTCTTCCGGGGCAATAATTCATTATTTAAGTAATTAAGACAAAAATAAATAAGGAAAAAACAAAAAAAAAATATGATAAAAAATTATAAATCATATAATATTAGCAAAACAGTTAGATTAGTTATAGTGAAACGGTTGATAAGTTCTAGTTGTTTTTGATTAAAAAAATAATGATAAAAAGCAAATATATTTTTCGATATTCGTCGATGGTTATATTTTATTAAAACAAGTTATCTATTTCGATAGAAGAGAAATTTAATTTTTTGATGACCAAATTATGAGATTTTTTTTTTTTTTTTTTTTTCTCGAGACAGGGTAATTTTGTATCCTCTGGCCTTTACTTTTTTTGTTTCAAACATACGTCGTTATTGCTGTGATTATTATTATTATTATTATTATTATTATTTTCATTATTATTTAACAAGTCATTTTATAATGTTTGTTATTGAATTATTATGGTGATATTGTGAAAAAATGGTATGTTATCTGCACAATTTATATCAGATTATAAAATAATCTTATTAAAGTGTACAAAATTTATCGATTTAGATATATATGTACACGTCAATTGTTATGAAGTATATTACGTATATTTATTTATAGTTAATTAATTTTCTTTGTTTTTTACATAATTTTTTTTTTCACATGTGCATGAAAAAAATAATTCACCCGTGTACTTTAACACAGCAAAGCTGTTGTTATAATTACAACGATCTCAAATAGTCAATTGTTTGTTTTTATTTATTACATATTACCTTTAATTAATATAAAATCACATTTAGAATTCATACTGTGTTACAAAAATAAAGAGTTTCGCAACTGCGCTACCAGCAAAAGCATTATTGTGATAAATTTCCATGCTGAGGTCCAGCTCGATCTCTTGTGGTCCAGGAAGAACGCGTGTGAGTACTAGAACTGCTTGAGAAGGAGTCGGTCTACGTAGAGCAAAGCAAGATTCAGTAGCACGCATAACTCCTGGTGGTGCTCGGGCTTCATTGAATGCCATGCTGAATCTGACAACCGATCCGGGTAAGTGAGTACCACGCATTGTAAATAATTCTAGCTGGCCAGTTGGTGGTAGCGGAAACATGCTAACGAAGGTGATAAAGTTAAATGAATAATGAGCGGGTGATCGGAAACAAGCAAGATCTCCGCTTGGGCAATAACGTGACGAACGTACGCATCGACTGAAAACAAATTAAATATATAAATTTATAATTTTTATTCAAAATTTTTAATATTTTTCGGCAAAAACCTACTTAATTCTCGAAGGGTCCTGATGGTAACCAGGCGGACAGTTAATTTTGTTGCATCGAAAACTCCCACGTGTATTTTGACATATTTCCTCAGGTTCACGACACATACGCCCATTTGCGCATTCATCGATATCTTAAAACAAAATATTCATTTATTAACCACACTACTCAAATTATTTTATATAGCAACCTTGCAGTCACTATGTGACTATAAATAAAATTTTGTTTTATTCAATAATGAATTTTATTAAATTGCACTGTACTTTCGTAACTATTGATGTTTTTAAAGATATAAACTCATCTCGATGTTACACTCATCAAGAGCTTTCATTTGAGTACCCACATGCATTTTGATATATTTTTCATATATACATATATGTAATATATAAAATATATGAAAAATTGAGGTGGGTACTCAAATGAAAGGTCTCGATGAGTGTAACTCCAGGATGAGCTTATATCGTTAAAAATATCATCAGTAGACAAAATACAACGTCATTGCTTTATTATTCACATTTTTTAACATATAAGCTCATCCTGTTGTTACAATCATCAAGAGCTTTCATTTGAGTACCTACATGCATTTTGATATATTTTTCATATATAATATATACAAATATATAAAATATATGAAAAATTGATGTGGGTACTCAAATGAAAGGTCATGATGAGTGTAACATCAGGATGAGCTTATATCTTTAAAAATAGATAACAGCTTCTTTGATTAAAATAAAAATTTACCTTGACACGTTCTAGCATCACTGCCAAGTCTGTAACCCTCAGGACACCGACAGGAATAACTGCCAGGTGTATTATCGCAAATCCCAACACAAAGATTATTATCTTTAAACTCAGTACATTCATCGACGTCAGTGCAAGACCTATTGTCAGAATGAAGCCGGTACCCTGGCTTACAACTGCAGCGATAGCTGCCCCAAGTGTTAACGCAGTTGTGTTGGCATATTCCTGGAGATTTTTCGCATTCGTTGGTGTCTTGACAGCCAGTGCCCTTGGAAGATTTCTCGTAACCCGCATCACAGACACACCGATACGAGCCAACGGTATTTTCGCAACGTCCACCGCTCCCACAGACATTGCCGCTAAACATACTGCATTCATCAATGTCAATGCACTCTCGATTGGGCCCAAGAGCGTGTCCAGCCGGGCAGGAGCACAAATAGCCACCTTGTCGGTTCTCGCATGTTTGATCAGGTCCGCATTCATGCGTACCCGTAGCACACTCATCTAGATCTACACATCGCGAGGTAACAGGATCCAAGGTCCATCCAGCTCCACAAATTACTCGAGAGACGCACCGGTAAGAGCCTACGGTGTTGATGCATCGCTGAAGAGGTGAACGGGCGCATGGGTTCGATGGTCCGTAACATTCGTCAATATCAATACACTGGCCACTTGATCCTGGTTCAAATCCCCGTGGACAAGAATGCTGTTCTGGTTGATTGCGCGATCCAATTACTGGTGTATTTGCTGATGTTACTGCTGTTGCTTGTATTTCAGATGATTGTGTTGGTGTTAATCTTGTTGGTGTTACTTTTGTTGATGTTACTCTTGATCGTGTTGGTGCAGGTCTTGGTGATGTCGTTGTGATTGTTGTTGGCGCTGTTGTTGTTGTTAATGCTTTTATTGAAGCTAAAGTAGTTGATGTAGTTACGGGTGGTCGTCTTGTTGTCCAAGTTTGACCTCTTAGATTTCTATCGCAACGATAAGATCCAAGCGTATTGCGACAATGATATCCTTCACCACAATCGTGAGTTCCGAGAAGACATTCATCGTCGTCTTCGCATATTTCCGTAGCGGCATTCAAGGTATAACCAGTTCCGCATGGTAAAAATCTCACGCAGTTGTAACTACCAAGTGTATTATCGCATCGCTGAGTTGGCAGGCAATCATTTTCCAGCAGCTGACATTCATTAATGTCTACACATGCCTACATTAAATTTTTATTATTTAAATTATTCAATGTAAAAAAAAAAAAAAAAAAAAAAAAAAAAAATTTTAAGATCTCTGAAATAGATACCTGAGTTAAATTATCTCGTCGAAAACCTATCCGACAGTTGCATGTGTAACTTCCAATGGTATTTACACACTCTTCATTGCTGCTACAAGCCTCTTCAACTTCATCGCATTCATTTACATCCAGACAACCTCGATTTCTTACGTTTTTAAATCCTTCTGAACAGGTTTTAGTATCATCTGGTCTTACGGTTGATTGAATTTCACTATCGTCTTGGGTTGTTGGCTCCGTTATGGGAGTAGGAGCTCGCACACATGTGTAACCTCCCGGTTGATTATAGCATACTTCTGCTCCGCACAAATTTACTTGACCCGCACATTCGTCAATGTCTGTAAGAATGTCAATAAAAAATTTCACAACTAAGTAAATAAAATAAAAATTATTGCTTAATAATTCAACACAACAATGACAAGAGAAGAAAGTACAGAAGCTAAAGACATTAAGCATTTAATGCTGAAACAAATAAAAAATATTAATTAAAGAAAAAAACATTGGAAAATAATTTTAAAAAATTACCTTCACATTGACGTGATTTAGAATCGTATCTGAACCCCGCAGGACAAGCTGGTCGTCTTTTTGGAATGGGTAAATTAGGTCTGTCGCAACGATATGATCCGGGTAAATTGACACATCTTTCTTGTCTAGCATCGCACGGTGACTTGGTACTGCATTCATCAATGTCTTCACATCTTTTACTAATCATAGAAAACCTATAGCCATCCATGCAGTCGGGAAGACGAGTAACACACTCAAAAGTACCTACACGATTGACACAGTACTGATGTAAATGCAGCGGACAATTGTGTAATTTATCAATACACTCGTCAATATCAACGCAAGTTCCATTAAAGGCCCGACGGAATCCTGAACCGCAAGGAGGAATTTCATCGCAAACATAAGAGCCATTAGTATTGCGACAAAATTGACTATCCTGGGAGCAATTGTGTCTACCTAGAAGACATTCATCAACGTCACGGCACTGCTTACTTGTACGGTCAAAGTACCAGCCAGTGCTGCAAAGAGGCAAGCAATCGTAACCACCAAGACGATTTACACAACGCTCGTGTTCTTGACATCCCGGGCCGTCGGTACATTCATTCACGTCGTAACAATTGTTATCAATCCATTGGTACCCTGGTTCACATGCGATCAAAGCTGATGATACTGAAATATTTGATGATTTATTTTCGTCATTTATTAAATAACTTTCATCTATTTTATCAGTCTCATACTGATCATCTGCAACTTCATTATCATCTAAATTTTTTTCTTCTTCAAATTCTTTGGCAAAATGACCTCCACACTGATAAGTCCCCGGGAGATTTATGCAAATAGATTTTTCTCTTGGACAAGGATTGAATTCTTCGCACTCATTAACATCTACAAGAAAAAAATAAATAGTATTTTATTAATTCCGTTTGTACTTGAAGTAATTTAGTACTTACATGCATCGTGCTAATGCCAGCATGCCACGTGCTTCTGTACGATTTTAAATTAAATCTTTACATTAATTTTATTTTATTTATTTATTTATTTAGTTATTTATTTTATGAGCTTACCGACGCAAATGCCTAAGCCGCGACTGAATGTATAGCCTTTGCGACACAATATGTCACATTCATAAGCACCCTCGGTGTTTCTGCATTCTTCGACTTCAGGAAGACAACCGTGAAGACCTTCCAAGCACTCATCAACGTCTAGGAGAAAAAAATAAAAAATTATCCACGGTGTCATGATTTTTTTTTTCTGTTTTAAAAAATAAAAATACACCTTGGCATGTTTTTCTAGTGATGTTGAGTTTAAATCCAGCTGGGCAACCCTTTGATTCTGTTAGTTCATGACAAGCGTAACTTCCTTCTGTGTTAACGCAAAAATGAGTGTCAATTGGGCATGGCAGTACGTTTATTTGATCTGCACATTCATCGATGTCTTGAACGAAGAAAAAAATAAAAATAAAAATAAATTATCTTCTTCAACTAAAGATCAATTTAATTTAATATAATTTTTATAATGATAAATTACCAGAGCAAACTTGAAATTGTTTATCCCACACGTAACCTGGAGGGCACGATTCTTTAAAGTCCAATTGAGCCTCTTGACCCTTGAACTTTGATTTAAATCTTCGCTTCTTTGATATACAGATATAGGACCCGACGACGTTCTCACATTTTTCTCTCGCGCGGCAAGGGTTTTCCAGACATTCATCGACGTCTTTGAGACAAATACCAAAGCCACAGAGCAAGTAAGACACAGAGAGGACAAAATAGAGACACACAAAGGTCAAGGTCGATTATCAAAAGACTACTTACCATCGCAAACACGAGCGCTGGCATTAAATCGATAACCAGGCGGACAGCGTGGTTTTTTTTTATCCTTGGGCTTATCTCGAGACTTTGGGGTGGATGTAATCACCTCCGTTGGCTTTAATTGACATGAATGACCATCCTTTGCTAATTCAAACCCTGGATCACATTCACATTTCACTGCTGTTCCTGTATCGGTGCATCGGTGCTCGCATGGATTGTCTGATTCACATCTAAGTGTAAAAAAAATTCAATAACATCTATGTAAGATTTTGTAAAAAAAAAAAAAAAAAAATTATCAAGTCTGGCCTTAAATCTAGAGTATATATTTAAATTTAATTTCGCTATTTTATTTCACTCTGTCTAGCTAGTGTCTGGCGTAGAAATTATGCCAAGTATGTTAATCATTCCGTTATTGCAACGTCAGTTACTTTGAAACTTTGAAGCTACTTATAAAATTAGCTTCTATTTGTATACACAGAGGATAAGATAAAAATAGAAATTGATGACTGAAAATTTTCACATGGGTATAGGTCAAGGTTGTAACCTTAGGAGCGTAAGAAACTCTTGTTTACGTTTGATTCGGTATTTTAATTCTCTAATTCTTATTTTGGACTATTTTCAGTGCGTCATATATTTCTTCTCTTTAATAAACGGTCGGATGATTTTTAAGTGGATTAAATTTCATGACATTAAAGTTAGCGGCCACTTGACAAATTTTTAATTATTTTTAACAAATAAATTTGCTCCAAAAAATTGCATTTGTAATTTTTTAAAATTTCTAAATGTCAATTTTTTTTTGTTATAATTTATTTGTTACAAAAATTCTTGAAATTATCAACTATCTGCTAAGTTAATTTTCATTTAAATTTCTGATAAAAACAAGCTTTTTAATTAATAATTCTTTGTATTATCTGAACAACAAATATTATTTTTTATTACTTAATTTAAAGTAATTTAATCAAATAAATTTTACCGATTTATTGGACCATCTGTTCTGCAGGTTTTCTGATCTTCAAGAAGAACATACCCTTTCGGACATTCACAATAATAAGACCCTGGTGTAGGGACACAGATATGCGAGCAGAGGAGATTTTTCAGGATTTGACAGATGTCATCGAGCGCTGCAATATAAATAAAATAAAATATTCTTTAAATTTAAGCAATTTTAATTAAATTATTTTTTTTATTTACGAGGTGTAGGTATTCCATCGTCTGAAGTCGTGGTCAATGAAGAAGAATCTGTTAAGCCAGTGCTATCATCGGGAAACAATACGTCGAAATCTATATCTGTGGTTGAACTTGAACTGGTTGATGAACTAATTGCTGTACTTTTAGTTTTACTGGTAGTATCACTTGAACTTGTTGATGAACTAATTGTTGTACGTTTGGTTTTACTGGTAGTATCAGTAGAATTATCATCATCAGTTGATTTGGAAGTTATTTCCAAACTTGTAGTACTTTCTGCTTCAGTCGTGGGAGGTGTCGTAGTAGAAGATGTCTCACGACAGCACTCAAGAAAAGCCGGATCCCAAGGAACACCAAATGAAAAATCGTTCAACGCACATCCTTGTCCCAAAGACCCGGTAAGTATGCCTAGAAATATAATAATGATGTTACTAAAATTAGCAGACGTTTAAAAATTTTTTATTTTTTTTTATTAACTGGATTAGAAGTAAAAAAATTCCAAGTACAATTTTTCAAATCTTGACATGTTAAATTTTTATAACATTGAAGTTGACAGACATTAAAAATTTTTTTAGAATTTTATGGCAATTAAATTATTATAAAAAAAAATTAGCCAACATCTTAAAATTTTAATCATTTATTTTATTGAAAAATTATTTTAAAAAAAATTAGAAGAAAAAATTTCACTTGAAGAAAATTTTAAAAATTACACATGCAATTTTTCAAAAATATTTTTTTAGTCTTAATTTAATTAATAAATAAAAAATCAAAAATTATTGAACGTCGGCTAACTTTAGTATCATAAAAAAATTAAATTAAAAAATTCCATATGTGAAAATTAATAAAAATTACAAGTAAAAATTTTTAGAAGCATTTTTTTATTATAATTGATTTGCTATAAAAATTTTAAAAATTGAAATCTGACAGCATAAATTTTTTTTTTTAATTTTTATGCAACCATTTCTTCAACAGAAAAATTCCAAAAATTTTCTAATTAAATTTTTATAAAATAACAAATCCAAGTAAGTTTTTACAAAAAAAAAATTAAAATTAAATTACCAAGTTTACAGCCTTCACAACAGTCTCGTTGATAATCTCCCAGCGCTCTTGCAGCCCTTGATTTACCGGAAGTACCATCAACGCAAGCATTACCTTCACGTGCGCTCTTTTTGCCCTTGTCACAACTTATTTCATGATTAGCGCGATTGCAGCAGATGTCTACAGCTTCGAGACAAAGTGCTTGCTGAGCTCTCGGTACATCTGCAACAGGCCCTGCAAATTTCTCGCACCTCAAGCCTTCTTTGGCCCAAGAATTTCCGAGATCGCAGCATTTTTTAAACGGCGAGCCGCTCTTTGATTGCGCGCAATTACCTAAAACGTAACACAAACGTTTCTTACAAATTGTAAGTAGAATAATTTTTAGATCTTTATTTTATCAAAAATGATAGTAGTGATAACGTTTGCCAACTAGTTTAGTTTGCAAATCAGAGCAAGGTCATGTAGGCAGTAGTATCTAATCAAGAATTCCAATTAATTTACAGCTACTGAGAAGATTTAATTGTTTACCCATACTTTCATTTGACATGTTGATGATCAAACAATTAAATAAAGCAACCGCTTTGATCAGATAAAATACCTAAGAAAAATTTTATTAAAGATTAATAAAGCAATTTAGATTAATAAAACGTACCTTGGTAGGTAATTAAGAAAAAATTGAGAAGAAAAAAGAGGAACTGTCGATTATACGACATATTTCTTGATGAAACTGAACCAGGACACTGTCAGGCGGAGAATTAATTTCAAAGTAAAACAGCAAAAAAAAAAAACTAGATAAAGACTCAGATATCTTGCTGAGTATACGAAACTAGAGCGATACAATTCAACACGTGCTAGTAGCAACCGTCAATTACAAACTGAGTATGCCCTGGTATGGTAAGTCTCGCTGGGAGACTTGACAACGCAATAAGAAGCGACATGGGGGTGGTGGTTGCGTTTCATCTTCATTTATACGTATATATCAATGTAGAACATATGTGTGTGTAGATATTTTATTGAAGTATTGTTGATTCCGGCGACAAAGATAAAGACAACTACGACTTTGTCTAGTGTCCTCAAAAAGCAGATGGCCCTTTGGCCTCGAACATCTTCCGCAGAGATGCTGCTGTTGAAAAAATCTTATGGAGTAAAATAAATCAAGTGTCTTTAGTCTTTGAGCATCCGTATGTATCATGCATATGCCGGAGGACGTATGTAAGCCAGAGACCAAGAGACACCGGTATCCGATGCCACATTATACATGACATCAAGTGCTCGCAGCTTTTTTAATGCTTCTTTTAGTCAAAGATCCAACCATATGTGTAACAAAGTGGGTATTTTGTTGGGACTTCTCACGCATATTTTACATCTTTTTATTGTCTTGTACAAAATTTTGTGCACTGGATGGATCACATTCAAATAAAATCATGAGATAATTTTATTGATTAAAAAACTCACTATCGATTATAAGATTAATTTTGATAATTAACTATAAATAAGAGAAGAAATGTTGTTATGAATTAAAATTTAATTATTCTAATAGTTAGAACATTTATTGAATTATTTATGACACTCAAGTTAGCAGACGTCTGGAAATTTTTTTTATTAATTAAATTACAACTAAAAAGATGTTTCTAAAAAATTACACTGATAGTTTTTCAAGTTTTTTACAAGTGAAATTTTTTTTTTAATTATTTAATTGAAATTTTTTCAATAAAAAATTTTGAAATGTCGGCTAACTTAATTTTCATAATTGTTTTTAATTTAGTTATAAATTTTGTAATGAAATTCTTGTGAGTTTAAAAATTTTGTATAATAGTCGATTAATAATCTGAAAAAGGAGACATTTTTTTAGAGTCATTATTTTATATTCTTCTAAAGCAATATTCACTGATTTGTTCTTTAAATTTGGGTACTGTAAAAGTGTAGAGAATTGGATTAATTGCTCCATTAACTGGTAGGATAAAAACAACGACCCAAGCGTGTACACGAGCTGAAATAAATATATTTATATTTATTACTATAATATCATTTTTGGATTTATAGTGAAAATACATGAGTGTAAATTTAGCAAAGATCTGATAATTTTTTAATAATTTATAAACTATTTATTTTTTACAGAAGAAATAGTATAAAAAAATGCATATGGAAATTTTTACAAGTTTTTTCTATGCAATTTTTTAGATTTTTTTTACAACTATTAAAAATTAGCTGTTGGCTGAATTCACTCTCATGAAAATACATGATATGTTAATTATAATGTAACTTCAACATTTATTATAATGTTATATGATTACAAAAAAAAGTAAAATGAATTTATATAGTTTTTAAATAACTTACGTGATATTGGATAATTTTGCAAAGCAAAAATTTTCAATAATATAACCGGTGCTGAGCAAAGTGCATCAGTCAAAACAATAAAGAAAAATCTCAAAGCGATTTCTGAATCTCTAATAGTTAGAGGTGTATTGTGTCTTATTCGCCGAATGCTGAAAAACATCCCCAAGTAAACGGAACCGATTATTATCAAGCCAAGAAGATTTATTCCAAGGAATATGAAGGTGGAATATTGCCAACCGATCATAAATGCTTCATCAATATGTAAAGGAAAACACATTCCATTCAATCCATAAAATCTCGTGCTCTCTCTCCAGTAAATTCCTTTAAAATAAAATTAACATTAATTTTGAATTAATAATTCAATAATTTATAAAAATATTTACAATTACCTGGAATTACGGATAGTAAAATTCCAATTATCCAAATGATTATCATTGAAGTCGTAACATTTCGGCAAGTAAAATAATTAGGAGCTTCTTTGAATGGTGCTACTATTACTATATATCTTTCGATGGACATGAATGACAAAATTAGTACGGAAACTTCACACGAAATCATTGCAATCATTCCTAAGAATGTGCACTGCCAAGAAGAGATCCATTTGTTTGCTTCCTTGTTGTACATATCACGGAGATTAAAGTCTTCTAAACCGATTGCTAATAGGTACACTCCCATTAGCATATCTGCTATCGCTAGATTTCTAATCACTATACTCAGAACTCTGTTTTCATCCTTGTAGATAAATCGACCCCAGAGAACTAAAATGTTGCCCAGAATCGTTACTCCTGAAATTCCCCAAACTGCAACTCGCAGCAAAGGCTTGCTTAATAAATCTGATAACGACGATACTCCTAAAAATATTATTTAAATTAATTGATGTTTATTTTATGGATACTTTAAAATGTTGACTTGTAAATCGCTTGCCGTTGGTTTCTGGTCGGCATGTTCTAATATTAATACCGTATATCTGGCAGTACCTTAATGTTTTAAAGATTCTAAATCGGTAGAAAATTAGTCATCAATGTACAAAAATAAATTAAGATAAAACATCTTATTTATCAATAACTTACATGGTAGATAAATGTTGGAATCGATTCAGAGCATTTTCTTCATCGTCTTCTATAGTGATATCATCAAGGTCTCTGTAAATCACACAATAATGGAATAAATGTTTCTTATTAATTATTAATTAATTATTATAATTGCTCACAAAATGTGGAGATTGAGTGCTGAATTGAGAATCTCGAATTTGAACGACTGAATGAGATTAAATCCAAGTTTTCTACAAAAACATAAACAATAAATTTATTCTAGACTAATATTGCAGAAATTTGTCATAATTTTTAATGAGAGATTTACTTACAATGTGGTGAGATGTGTAAGTGGACTAAATAGTTTTTGTCGTAAAAACTTCAATTTGTTGAACGATAAATTTCTATTAATATATATCAAAATTGAATGATAAATTAATTATTAGTTTTATTTAAAAATAAAAATTTTTATTACATTGTATGGATAATTTTTAAAGACTATCAACATTTATCTTCATTTTCAGAGTAAAATTTACTCATAGATTAATGAAATTTCAAAAATTTTGGGGTAAAAATGTATTAATGATTTTTACAAACCATTTTGATAATTTTTTTGTCAATAATTTCCATCAAACTGAAATATAGATTTGTTCGAGAGTATACTTACAGTATTTGGAGTCGTAAATTATAATTGAACAAATCATCCGGTAAGTCCCTCAATTCGTTGCCTGATAGGTTTCTATAATTAAAATATATTTATAGGAATTTAAAAATTTATTTTTAATAATTACGTTATTATTTACAAGTCAACGAGTTCGGCAAAAGATCTAAAGGCTCCAGAGGAAATATTACGGATTTTATTTTTTTCTAAATTCCTAAAAAATAAATTAACAAATTATTATCAATTAATAAATATATTATTCAATGTTTAAGCTTACTTACAGATATTTTAATTTAGGAAAATAGTTTAAAAGATCCTGAGAAATATAATCAATCTCATTACCACTAAAATCTCTGTAGAAAAATTTAAAATTATTAAATGTTTTCAAACAGAAGCTAAATAGTTATAACAAAAAATTATTCTTACAAACACAGTACTCCATTGTGTTTCATAGTGAAATAAATAGTATTCGTTGTTAAGTTATTATAACTCACATCACTGGAATAAATATAAATAATATTAATTATTTATTTCTATGTACAATTTCCAATGTGAGTGTGCTGTACTTACAGTGCAGTTAGATTAGATGATAAAAGAAATAAATCGATTGGTAAGCGCTTCAATTTGTTGTATGAAACATTTCTATAAGAAATTATTATTATTTTATTTTTTTTTTTTATTAAGTGGTACTTTTAAACTACTAAAAATTTCATTACAATTCAACGAGGTTCTTAACATTTTTGAAAACATCAGACGAAATGTAACATACATGATTTCTTTCAAGGTTCCTGGAAGTTAACAATTAATTAATAATTAATTAGTTATCTAATATAATTTTTTTTTTAATTTACTTACAAAAATTTCAAGTTCGGAAATTTACGTAAAAATGAATCAGTCATTATGTCGATTAAATTTTGATTTAAAATTCTGTAATAGGAGATTCGTAAGAAGAGATTTTATTATTCAAATATTTTAAATTGTTAATTTTTGTCCTTACAACTCTTTCAGTCCAGGTTGATACCAAAATTTTAAACTTTCATATATCAGTTCATTGTTACTGAGATCACTAGGTAAAGATATATAGACTTAATAAGTTGCGTTATTACGCTGTATTTTTAATTAGAACACTCGAGAAGAAAAAATGAATTTACAACGAAAAAAAAAAAAAATTCTTGACTGGAGAGTAAATTTTCTTGGCTCAAGAAATTATTAAGGAAGATTGAAAATTTCTTCAATGAAGTCAAAGTTTCTTGAGCTAAGAAAATTTATTCTTGCTCCAAAGTAACTTTTGTTTTCTTCAAAATTTTCTTGGCACACAAAGTTTATTTTTTCTGTGTATGAGAGCTTAAATAAATTGTTTTAGTGTAGCAGCTAAATTCATTTAAGTTAATTTTTTCAACTCGGGCAGACTAAGAATAAAGTAAGACATAATTTACATTTTTTCAAGAGTTGTACTGTTTTCAAAATCCTTAAAATTCACTGATTGCAGTAGATTATCAATGGCTAAAAATTTTTTCAATGAACGTAATCCGTCGAACGCTCCCGGCAATATAATGACAAGTTTGTTGTTTGATAAATCTCTGTAATTTTTTTTTTTTTATATAACCAGAAAGTCAATAACAATATTAAAAAAAAATTAAAAATAATACCTACAGGCAACGTAAATTTGAGAGTCCTCTAAAAATTTCAAAATTATTGACTGTAGGACGTTTGAATTTAGATAATCTGTAAGATAAAAGTTAATTTTTCTGTAAACTAAATTTCTTTTCGCAGTATCAACCCTAATATCTACTAATTATTAAGATAGTATTTTGAAAATTCGTAGTGATTGAAAAAAATAACTGTACTTACTGTTCGTAGTCATCGGAAGGAACATATGGTGCTTTTGATAGAATTACTAATCTATTGTGTGAAAAATTCCTACAAATAATTATGACAACTTGTAAATAAACCTACGTGATATTTTAATTAACTTTTGAACAGTAAAAATAAAAATTTATTCTTACAAGTATTCAAGCCCTTGAAGAGAAAATAAATATGTACGACCCGACATTAAATTATTGTTACTTAAATCGCTGTAAAAAATATTAAGAATACTAAGTATAAATATGGATATAAATTTATCTGAAATATATTAAGAAAATTTAATATTTAATTATTCACAGCCATTTTAAAGAATGATTCGATGTAAAATCACTTAAATCCACCCTCGTTAAATAATTATTATCGGCTGATAATTTTTCTAACGATCGTAATCCTGATAATTGTCCGTGTAATATTTCTTTAAGATTGTTGTTTGATAAAATTCTAAACAAAATTATTTTTTTCCTCAAAAATTATGGACTTATTGATTAATAATAGTGTGGAAGATAGTTTATTAATACATACAGCGATTGCAGGTAGCCACTATTAGCAAAAGTGTCATTTTGAATTGATTTAATATTATTAAACTTCAAAGATCTGTAAAATAAAAAAATTAATGTTAGCACAAAATTTAATCCATTATAAACGGTCACATATAGGCGGCATATGTAAAGAGAGTAAAGAAGAAAAGATTGATAGTTTCTTTGCAAACTTATTCGCATTAATATACATACTGACATGTTTATGTATTTATAGTAATAATAAAAATATTTTACTTGATGGATCGTCAGTCAAACAATAATTTTTATTGATTAATTCATCTATTATAGATTCTGATTTGTTGGTAAATAATCGAACAGTGTTTATTTTCACACAAATATAGCTTTGCGCAAAAAAAAAATTCAATTATTATACTTACAGCGTTTCCAATTTTTTATATCTTCTGAAATTATCAATACTCAACCTTGTTAATAAATTGTTATTCAATGTTCTATTCAAAAATTAAAATAATTAGCATATAAAAATTGAATATATGTTCAATTTAAATCAATAGGTAAATTATTTTACAATTTTGTTACGTTTGGAGATACATTATGCGGGATTACAAGATAACTATCACAAGTAACAGCACATTTTTCACATTTACAATTTTTTGGACAGTCAGATGATTCTAAAAACAAATTTTGCATGAAGAATACTTTCGATTAGAGATTTATGAATAATAATAGTAATTTTAATGAAAATGAAGTTAGCTGACATTTCAAAATTTTGATAAACTTTTTATTGAAGAAATTTTAATTAAAAAATTAAAAAAAAAATTTCATATGTAAAAAACTTGAAAAACTACAAGTGCAATTTTTTTTAAATATTTTTTAGTTGTAATTTAACTAAAAAAAAAAAATCAAAAATTTTTTGGCGTCTGCGAACTTCAGTGTCATTAATTATACTACTTCAACTTACTGCAAATCAAAGGTGTTTGATGGCTTGATGCAATTAGGGGCCTCTCATTATCAGAATTATCTAAATTTAGAAACAAATGAGATGAAAATTAAATTTAGCTGAGTTCTAAAAAATAATATATTTGATTTTTAATCTAAAAATTGATTTTATTGTACCCACACAAATTTAAAAAACTATCTTCATTTTTTATGAAAAGACAATCGAAATTGTCATTACTTTTCAGCCACGGCGAAAAGCACGAATTAGAATACCAGAAATGTGAGGTGTTTGTTGAATAATAATCTAAATTTAAATTTAAAAATGTAAAGATTAAATTATTGAATTGCTTAAATTTTTTAAAATCTTCATCGCATTTTTTAACACGATAATATTCAATTTTTATTGTGATTTACATTTGAGGAGCTGATTTTTAAAAGGGTATTTTTTCATATTTTAAAAGAGAAGTTTTTTCAACTTTTAAATATTAATTACTTGGAAAATTATAAAGATTTATAAATGAAAATCGAATTGTAGCTTTATAACCGATAGCACTTCATAGCTAAATTAAAAAAGTTTAATAAAAATATTTATAATTAGAGATAACAAGTTTTTTGTCTCGATTAATCAAAAATGAAAAGATACCCCTTTGAAACTCAACTCCTCACTAAATCATTCAATGAATTCAATTTTTTTTTTATTAATTAGTAATTTCAATTAATATCAAATCAATTGCAATTAAAACTTACCGTAAAAATCTTCGTCACACAAACTTTGTTGAGGGATACAAGATACGGTGTGAGTACAAAAAAAAGTTCCTTTGGGGCATGCATCTTCAATTAAAATTAAAATACTTTATTTAACCAATTGTTATAATAAAATTAAACAAATGATTATGTACCTTGATTATAATAGTACATTAAAAAAGCAATAATTATGACAGTAGTTATGACCGTTGTACCAAAAAAAATAATTTGTTTGAACCGCATTTTTATAATAAAACGTTTAGTAAGTAGCGACAATTTGCATATCAAACACTATTTTTTATTACAAAGAGACAAGACCGTCCTATCCGCTATTGAAGAGTAGTGATACATTTACCTTCTGTCTATTTTATGGAGATTTTTATTAGTGCGCATATGCATTTTAACTGATTAAAAAACTATCTGCGCACAAGAATACTAAAAGAAGAAACTATCAAGAAGAGTAATATTATAATTTTTTACATTAATTTATACTTACATTTTTTTGATAAAAATTGGAGTACTTAAATTAATTAATTCTAACAAAAATATTTTATTCATAAAAATATTTAATAATAAAATTAAAATTTTATTTAATTCGATTATAATAAAACTTTAAAAAAGCAATAATTACAACAGTTATAATGACCATTGTACCAAAAAAAATTATATCGTTTAGTATGTTACTTTATAGATGGTTTATAAAAAACTATTTTTTCTTCAAATCAACTACTTTTTGCCTCCGATAAAAAAAAATCATTGTGCATTCGCCTCTTGGTATTAAATTAATCTTAATACTATTAAATTAAAAATATATAAGAGGAATAAAAAAGAAATTATAAAACTCTGATTTGGTGGTAGTGAAAGAAAATTTATTTTCATTTTATTATTGAAAGATACATAGATTACATAGCAGTCATAAGCCCAGTTATGCCTAGTCACAAACCGTTTAAGTCATTTAAATTTTATTAATATATAAAACGAGCATTTTAATAAGTATTACGATTGACAAAAAAAAATTTTTGTCAATTGAAATACTTCATATCGTCATTGTAAATGTTATCCCTATTTATATTGATCAGTGATGCTGGAACGATCGACAGAAAAATTAACTTTAGTTAATTCGTAATAGAATCACTACCTTAAGATTATATTATAGTAATAATAATAATGACTCTAATTTTTTTTTTCATTTTTAATTGTTAGTTAAAATTTTTTTTATATTTTTTGTATTTTTTTTTGTTGATTTAATAAAGAATAAACGTCGATCGTTCGCAACACGCGAATCAATTTATACCAATTAAAAAGTAAATATACATGTTAACGCAAAAACACCAGCGATTAGTGATGTGTTTATACGATTATCGAGACAATACATCTCTTACAAATAGTGTGGATTATAATAATAATAATAATAATAATAATAATAATAATAATAATAATAATAATAATAATAATAATATGTACATTAAATTATAACCATACATTAGTAGTCTGATTTTTATTACGCTGAAGAAATAATAAATTTAACAATATAAATTTCATTCATCACTCAGGCTAAACGATTCTGGTAGTCATATCCAAAGATTATACTGCATGTCGATTCAGTTAAACGTATTTAATTATGTTAATTAAAAAAAAAAAAAAAAAAAAAAAAAAATCATAATCATTAAAAAATCACTTGTATCTTAATTCAATAATTTAAATATTTTTCAGTGAGTTTAATCAAATGTCATTATTGTGTTAACGTGAAAGTTAATCCGTGTGAATTATCCTATAAGCCAATAATTTATTTAATTATTTATTTTCATGATTTAAATTTTAATGATCTAATATTGAAGTACTCGATTAAGTTCATACGATAAATGACAATGTCAGTGAATATTTTAAGCTGATTATATTACACATGAATGATTGACGATAGAGATAGTATTTCTCTAAAAATCGATTCAACAATGATAAAAAAAATTTTAAACTCTAAAGGATTCAAATGATTGCTTTGGAAATGACTACAAAAAAATGATAAAAAAGAAGTGATTTCAGTAATAATGATTTATTTAGTCTTCAATTTCACGATTTTCCTGCACTAAATTACGTTTCTGTTAACATAAATAAAATATATATACTTCCATACTTAAGATATTCGGAAGTAATATTAAAGTATCATATTAATAACTACATATAATAATAAAGAGTAAAAAAATCATTGTCTGTATCATGTCACTGATTTCCAAATAAAATAAAAAGAAAAAAAATATATATATAAATATATTTATATATAAATTTAAATATCAAGTAGACACTTTCACCTCAATGGATGTTTCCAGTATCGTATTCATTAAATTGACTGTAACACCGACATGCATCACATCCCAACTTACCAGGTTGATTAAATGTGGGTCGGTCGATGAACAATCTACAATCTAATTAACTTACGTCTAAAAAAGTATTTATGTAATTTTCAAATGTATTACCATGCTATTCGTCGATTAAAATTTTTTTTTTTTCAACTTTTTTTTTTTTTTGAAGAATTCATGAAGTGGGCAGTGGACAGTGGCTTGAGAGTGATGGTTTATAGTCTAAATAACCTGGACAAGAATCCGAGGATTGACGGCTTTTTTTTTCAATACGACAATCACGCTGTGGTCAAGTACACACTTCTTGAACTACCGGCGGCTTTGTTGCTGCTGGAGTTGCTGAAGATGTTGACGTAGTTGAACCAGAGTTTGATGTTTCCTGAGACATTTTAGTGGAGAAAGAATACTAATAACTATTAATAATTAACATTAACAATTTCTTACATCCTTTGCTGTTGACAAACTTTGCTTATATTCATCCAGACTAAATCCAGAATTACTGTCATCACAGCCGTCAACCAGCGAATTGCTATCATCTCCCTGGGATTTAAAAAAAAAAATTAAAACCCCCCCAATTATTAAATTTTTCTAACTAATTTATCTGATAATTGTACTTGAGACATAGGTTGTTCGCCGTCGACAATACGGCGTTTCTTTCCTTCCGAGTCAGCATTCGGATCAGAGCGACGTTTCTTCAAGAGCTCTTGACTTCTTGGAGATATTCCACTTATATTACCATTCCGAGCACCAGAGATCTGCGACAATGCCTGAATAAGTTAAAGTTTGTACGATTTTTTTTATAATAAATTTTAATATAAATTGAATTTCATCTTACTTTTCGTTCACGTTTCAATAACTTGGGTGATACATAATGATGTAATTCCTTTCGTTTCACGTGTTTTGCTTCTATAAACATACCGGCTTTCAACATACTCAATTGTTCAGCTTGCTTTTCAACTAAAAATTATTAATAAATAATTAAATACTGTGTAAATTGTGAATTTAAAAAATAATTAAATTAACAATGTATAATATTTACTTGAGTCAACAAATGATTTAATATCATAAGTGAGATCGACATTGAGATTCTCCGACTTAGCGAAAAGTAATCCAATGAACCACATTGAACAATAACGACTACTTTCTTCAGGGTTCAAAGGTGGAAATCCTTCTGGATTAACGTGTGCCAGTGTAATGTGTTGATTTCTCTCCAATGTACCTGTTTAAAATTATTATTTATATTATTAATAAATTATATTAGTAATAAAAAAAGATACACTTGCACACGTGTATAAATAAATTGAACATATAGTAATTTTTAAATAATTATTACCGATTAAATGACGAATTTTAGACTCAACAAGTCCACACCACTCGAGTTGATCTTCTGCGCTGGCACTTTTTGCCAGTAGTACGATGTAATGTTTGTATTTACAAAAGAAATTTGGTGGCTCGAATAATTTATCCCACGTTGCTTTTCCCATGATTATTTGTTCTGTAGCCGATAGACCAGCTTCAAATGCTTCCTGCATTATCGTTCTAGTCGACACAGATACGTTAAAAGTAGAATTTTGTTGAGGATACGCTGGAGTTATGATGGGCATTAAATGATGTCGGTCTGCTATGTTTACCTAATTAAAAAAAAAAAAAAAATAATTAAACAAAATTCAGCAATGTTTTTTCATGTTTAACTTACTCTTGGATCCCAAACAGGAAAACCAAAATTAACATTGTCAGGTTGCTTAAGCAATACTGGTTGCGGCCACTGCCACCGTGAAAATACTAAGAAGAATTTTTCAATAAGTGTTGCTGCTACTGCATTTGGATATAATTGACATGTTCTTGCGACAAGCATCGCCCAAGATACACCACCAAGATATCCTAAGACATTACTGTAAATTCCATGACCTAAAACAAAAATATAATACATTTTTTTTAAATATATGCATCGAATTATTTGAGACTTCGATCACATTATTTGTATCATCGGTTAAACGACTACTTCTAACCAATCACTACTAGTCTCTTGAAAAGTGCAATTTTTTTTTTTTTTTTTTTTGTAATAATTACTCTCAGAAATATTGATTTTATACTGTTACTAAATTAAAGTTTTAAAGTTAATGAAATTAATTTAATTAAATTCTAACAAAATGTTAATGCATTTTTTTCTTTTTTCGCTTAAAACTAAAATTTACTTGATGTAAATTCTAATGTATAAAGCCGATTGGAATTTGAATAAATAAATAAATATACAAATATATTACTTAATAATGATTATAGTAATTGAAGTAATAAAACTTACGTTTCGCCCATAATTTGATAGCACGAAGTGCTAATCTGAAATTTTCTATGTTCGGAACTAGCCGCAGAATTTCATCTGTAACACGACAACCGTTAAGACTTCTTACACATTTCTGGTCTAAATTTTTCAATAACATATCATCCTTCAAATCCTGTAAAAAAAATTATATTACAATTAATGAATATTTATTCAATACTTTAAATAGATTTAAACTTGCCAATGACTCAAGAATTTTTTGACATTTAAAAAGAAACAATTCTAGTAATTTCTGAGAAGAAATATTTAATAAATAAAAAAAAAATATTTACCATAGTATCCGGTATTTCTTTGAGCGCCAATTTAGCAAACAACATATCGATTTCGATGCCATCAAAGTTCATTTTAATAACTGGTACAAAAGCTTCCTCTACAGCTCTCAAATCAGTAACTTCCTTCTGTTGTTTAAGTAAGTCAAAAAATGAGGTAAAATAATCTGATCTATAAATATGACGTGGTACAACACACAGCGCATCGATATCAGCACCTTTATGGTGTACACCCAATCTATAAGACCCAAAAGTGTAAATTTTACCACCAACATTTTCAGCAATATTTGGCGGCATATTTCTAGCAACACTCGTCTCTTTGATCCACTGTTTAACCAGTGCGTTTAATTTACTCAATATTTCCATTCGATGATGCAACTCTTCATCGGACTCGAATACATTGTAAGGTTTAAGAGCTTCTCTTAATTCATTAGTTCGCGCTAAATCACTTGGTTTAGGTTCAGCAACACTTATAGCTGATGTCATTCCAAGTGACCGCGAATTTGGCGACGTATTTGATGTAGCTGCTGTCGTACTTGTGACAGTGTTGTTTGAACCATTATTATTTCCTTGCGTCGACCACATTTTTTATTATGCTGAATATTTTTTTATTGAAGTACTAACGATCTAACCTACAAAGAAAATAACATTAATTATACTTTTAATAATTATTTAAAAATTGTTGTACTCACAACTATAAAAATAATAATAATAATAGCAGTGATAATAAAATAAATAAATAAATGAATAAGACAACAATACATCAGTAAATAAAAAATATTCACGACATACCGAATGAGTTGAAAAGATCTTGGATTTTTCATCAACCTAATAACATAATCACTGATGATCTTTTTGTTCGCGTCGTTAGGTTAAACTATACAAAGATTCTACAGGTAAATATCTAAGTAAAAATGAATTTTATTCCAACCTTAAATTTATAACTAACCTTAAACTTTAAAAATTGCACATGTATAAAAAAAAATTATTTCAAGCCCAATAACTAGCAAATAAGAAAATTTTTTTATGCTACTATGAGCGAAAAAATGGATAAAGCTAGTAAACAAATAAAAATCACACAGTCTCGATGTTTCTATTTCTCAATCTTAATAATAAATAATTAATAAAAAAAAAAAAAAACGAATACGTTGAATTGTCCCGAGTTTATTTGTATCTGAAAAATATACAGTGTCTTGTAAAATATTTATTTTATTTTATTTCATTAGTCACCTTTGTTACTTACTTTATTATTTTACTTGTTTAATCGTTTTTTAACGGCGAGGAATTTAATCTGATGTTGAAATTCAACTGCTGATTAGTAAATTAAAAAATAAACTGTTTAAATAAATAATATTAATATTGTGCAATTGACAATAATTTTAAATCCAGACACAAAGCACATGAAAAATAAATAATAACGATGCAACGCGTTAAACACAGTACATCACACCATCACGGTCAACTACTCTACTCAGAATAAAGTATACTTCTCAAAACAACCTGAGTCGGGTTTTTGGTAGTTCAATTTATTCTGCGCATGCGTGTTCTTTCAAGGAGTTTTTACTTCACAGATTTTACGATGCGAATGATGGACGGAAAACACCGGCGACTAACTATTTTCGTAAGTGAATATATATAACCTTGCCGACGTGCGAGTAACTTGAAAAGAGGACGCTTTATGTTCATGAAGAATGACACTGAAGTTGGCAGACATTAAAAATTATTTTAAAATTTTATAATAATGCAATTATTAAAAAAAATTAATTAATTAAAAAGTTTCACATGTAAAAATTTATAAAAATTACAAATGAAAAATTTTAGAAAGATTTTTTTATTGCAATTAATTTGTTAAAAAAATTTTTAAAATTGACAGCTGACCGCTAACTTCATTATGATTATAGACATAAAGACTAGACATTTGTAGAGACTATACACTGGTGTCGAGTCGGTGTTTCTACATCGGTGTATAGTATAGTCTCCATTGTGATGTCATATCACGGTTTAGTTGAATCGCGACTGGTGCTACCACGCGAGCACTGACGATACCCCTTTGATAGCGCAAAACTTGACATAAAATTTATTTTTATAATTATAAGAAAACTTTTGGGAAAATCCCACAACCTAGGTCTAGACTTTTAACTATTTAGTAAATAAAAACGTCTGAAAAGGTTATTGTTAAAATGTAATTAGTCCTCTCTGAAAATTTAGCACAATAGACTAAAAATAATAAGATAGAAAAGAGGATTAAGCCATAAAAATATAAATTTGCTACCTAATTACTTTCGACTTTAGTAATTAGAAAATATATTTTAATCTGTTAAGAAATATAAAATATTGTATAAAAAAATGCGAGAAGGTTGTCTGAGCCGATTAGTGACCCTCGTTAATGACGATTCCAATTCAACCACACAGTCCGGTAAATTCCCAAGGATAATGAAACTTTGGACAACTTTGGTGAAAAGGCCCAGGTAGTTCAACAATGGTTGGAAAAAAGAGGACGAGTACCTGAGTAGAAGCACAGCTAGGACCCAGTGGGAAGGAGAAGGACCAATTAACTTATTAATATATAAATGTTAATATTTTAAAATTCATTATTAATAAATTAGTAAATTAATAAGATTTATTATAACTAAATTTATTCTATTCGATTGTCATCTGTTTGAAATAAATTTTTTAATTCGATTGATTATGATATATACTAGCCAGATTTCTTCACTTATGAACCTGCCATTTCTTCAACTGAAACTTTCAATGCTCATTACAAATTTTTTTTTTTATATCAATTAATATTCATTTTTGTAAGAAAGACATGGGAATGTTATAACGATCGCACATTTAAAGTTAGATGCCAATTCGATAGAATTGGGAATCTGTGCAAGTCAAAACAATACTCTAATTAAATTTCAAGTCTAGACTTAAAAATGCAATTCTAAAAGCTAGTGAGTAACAGCTAGTTAATATATAAATAAAGGCCTATATCCATATAAAGGCTTATTTATATATATATAAATATATAAATACATACTTCAATTCAGTTAACTTAATTTCGTTCAATTATTTATTTAATTAATAACATTTTCCTCATAATACAAATTCCCGTTGATAAAGTTGAGTATTTGAATATTCCCGGGCGAATCAAAGACCACGTCGGTAACTTTAAATTTAAATAAGGATTTCTATCGTTGTCCACCAGGAGGAGGACATAGAACACCATAGCTCATGCAATTTACTTCCGGTACTTTTTTTTTTCTTTTTCCGGTCACGTGGTCAGCCAAGTGTTTAAAAGCGGGAAATTTCGGATAATCTTAAATTACACAAAATTAAAAATTTTTTTAAACCTTTAATTAATCAATATTTAATAATTTATTATTTTGTCAAGTGATAAATTGTTTATTACTTTTAAAAAAAGATAATTTAAAATTTTAGTTCAATGAACGAAGAGAGGGGATGATTGCAAATGAATAATTGGCCAATGGGCTTGAAGATCACTGCGCATGCGCGAGAGCGTATTGCAATTTGCAAATAAATTTTTCTGGCAAGCACGTTTTCGTCTCCGCTTCTCTACACGCTTTGCCGTCAGATAAATTTCCGATAAGTTTTAATTTTTTATCAACAGTTTTATAAATTTAAAAGTAAACTTGAGAAAAAGGAGACGATGACCATGGTGGAGAATAACCAGATACATGACTGTATCATTTATAATACAATATCACGTGAGTAAAATTGATACTTTTATTACATTAGAGGTTATGTAGTTTGTTTAATTGCATCTGTGATTATTGATAGTTTTAATTATTGAAAATAATTCATAAATTAATGACTGTAATTATTTTAGCTCTTCGGAAACATGATGTACACGTTGCTGGCTCCGTGGTTTTACATGCGATTGCACACACGCGACTAACAACTAGATTTGAGAAAAATTCTATCAACAATCGGACACCAGAATCTTCTGATGACGAGGAGAAAGATTTCTGTAATCAAATCGAGGATGATCTAGATTATTTGAGATCTCTGGATCCAAAGGATTGGAAAAATCAAGATCATTATGCTGTTCTTGGAATTAAAAAATTCAGACATGAAGCGAGTGAAGAACTTATCAAACAAGCATGTATGTATTTTATTATTTTCTAATTATAGCTCTGATTTAATAATTTGAATTATATAATAAGTTTATGAAGAAATTTGTCCTTATTTTTATTTTATGCAATTTTCTTCTATCTGTTTAGATAAAATTTTTTTTTAAATAATAAGTTATCACATTAAAAAATTAACATTAGCAGACACTTGTTAATTTTTTTTCTTTAAAAATGAACTAGATCTAGAGCATTATTTAAAAAAAATTCATTTATAATTTTTTAGAGCTTCGAAAGATATAATTTTTCTTGCTATAATTAATTTACTAGCAACCTTGCAGTCACTATGTGACTACTTTCTTAAATATTGACGTTTTTAAAGATATAAGCTCATCCCGATGTTACACTCATCAAGAGCTTTCATTTGAGTACCCACATGCATTTTTGATATATTTTTTATATATACATATATACATAATATATATAAATATATGAAAAATTGATGTGGGTACTCAAATGAAAGATCTTGACTAGTGTAATCTCGGGGTGAGCTTATATCTTTAAAAATGTCGATAGTTCACAAGATATAAGGTCATTTCTTAATTATGTATCTAGAGATAGAACATTTTTGAATGCAGCCTAAATACTTATCATAATAAATTTACTATCGGTGAGAATGATATAAAACCTTGAAAAGGAAATTCAAGTCAAGACCTTTGCAATGACACTAAATTTCTGTAAAAAAACCAATTTTATCATATGACTATCCTGGTAACAAAATTTTTCTTATTTTCTTAATAATATAGATTAAGAAAAATTATAAAATAGGATGGCTAAAATAACAGGATTGATATTATTTTTTAGATAAACAAAAAATTCTCAAACATCACCCGGATAAACGTAAAGCAATGGGCGAAGAAGTACGAGCAGATGATGATTATTTTACATGCATAACTCGTGCTTGGGAGATGTTAGGAAATCCAGCTAAAAGACGTAGTTATGACAGCGCAGATCCTGATTTTGATGACAATATTCCAGACGAAAAAGACGCAAAAAATAATTTCTTCCGTACAATGGGTCCAGCTTTTAAGTTAAATGCCCGCTGGTCTGTAAAGCAACCTGTGCCTCAGCTTGGTGACCTAGACACTCCAAGAGACAAAGTAGAACATTTCTATTCATTCTGGTATGATTTTGACTCGTGGCGAGAGTACTCGTACCTTGATGAAGAAGAAAAAGAGTCGGGACAAGATCGTGACACAAGAAAGTGGATAGAAAAGAAGAACAAAGCTACGCGAGCGAAACGAAAGAAGGAAGAGATGTTGAGAATACGGTCGTTGGTTGATATTGCTTATTCACAAGACCCACGGATAAAAAAGTTCCAGCAGGAGGATAAAGACAGAAAGACAGCGATGAAACGTGCTAAGCAGGAGGCTGCCAAAGCACGGCAACAAGAAGAAGAGAGATTGGCTAGAGAAGCGGCTGAACGTGAACGGGTTGAAAGAGAAAAACGTGAGTCCGAAGAGAAAGCACGACAGGACATTGCTAAACAAGAGCGCGAGGCTATGAAGAAAGCTTTGAGAAAGGAACGCAAAGCTTTGAGAGATATTTGTAAGTCAAAAGAATATTTTGCTGAAAATCCGACCGAGAGTATAAAACATATGGAAAATGTTGAAAAAATTTGTGAGTTATTTAAATTGAATCAATTGGAGGAAGCGACCAAGGAATTGCAGACTGGTGGACGTGAAGCTTTCCTGAGGATTGTCGGACTGACTGAAAGTAAAATGGAAGCCGAACGTCGAGCCGGTATTTCCAATCAGGCGTCAGATTCGAAAAATGTTCTGGAGAAGCAGGTCAAGGCACACTTAATACCATGGTCAGAGCACGATCTCCAGTTGTTAATTAAGGCTGTGAATCTCTTTCCCGCTGGTACAAATCAACGGTGGGAGGTAGTTGCTAACTTTATTAATCAGCACTCAAATAATGGGATCACTCGCGACGCTAAAGAGGTTTTAGCTAAGGCTAAAGATCTTCAGTCGACAGATTTCAGTAAGTCGAGTTTGAAAGAGCAGGCTAATAAAAAGGCATTTGATAATTTTATTGCTGAGAAAAAGAGTAAAGATGCCATTGACGAAAGAATGCCTGCAGTCACTGAGCGATTGGATCCACCTGTTACTAATGGTACGTCGAGTGAAGCGAAGGCTCAGGAACAAAAATCTCAGCAGCCGTGGACTCCGGCTGAACAGAAACTTTTGGAGCAAGCACTTAAGACTTATTCTAACGTCGCTGGTCCTGAAAGGTGGGATCATATAGCTGGCTGTATTCCATCTAGGACTAAAAAGGACTGTATGAGACGCTATAAAGTAAGTTTTAAAATTTTTTAATTTTGTAACTTTTTTTTTTAATTTTGTATTTTTTTTTTTTAATTTTGTAATTTTTTTTAATTTTAATTTTGTAATTTTTTTTTTTTGTAATTATTATTATTTTCTTTTTTTTATGAGCTTGTTAAAGATGTAATTATTAATATTCTTAATTTTTTTAGGAACTCGTGGAACTCATTAAGGCAAAAAAAGCAGCACAAGTTACTAAATAATGAAAAATTATCACCTAGCTTAATAAGTATTACAAAATGACAAATTGCTCTAACGTTTATGCTTGATACTGTATGGCGTCAATAATTTAAGAAACATAATTGAATTATATCATCAAGTACATCTTTGATGATTACGCATTTCTATATGCGTATGTACATTGGTATGTAAAATATTAGAAATTATATTATTACCTGATAAATAAAGATATTTCAATTTCAAAATTACTTTGATATCTTTTTTTTTTTGTTAATGATAATAATTGAAGCTAACTTTGCTTATGAGTACTTACGAGAAGAGAATGAAATCAGTAGTATTTAGCCATAAAGTGATACAATTAACGCAACAGCAGTATGTACTTTAAGCAGTTGAATTTTCAACATCTAATACTTAATTTTAATTTATTTTTAATATGTAAGTAAACTAAAATAGACAATAAAAATTTAATTTTCGGAAAAATGTTGATAGTGATGACAAAATGCCTCCATGTAATTTTTGAAAATGACAGAATGCTTTTGCATAAAATTTTTATCTGTTTTAATGAACGTGGAAGAAATTCCAATTCTGATTATGAAATAATAAGTAATGTAAAAGGTAAATTATATTTTTATTATATCATTTTTATTTATAAATAATTTGGATTATTTTTTTTTTCTTCGATATTGCCGTGTGTCGAAATTTAACACGCGTAAGATGCTCAAAACCCTTATATTTTAATTTGACACAATTTCGCTATAATAACAGCAACAACAATACACAACACCTCGTAATCATTCGAACGAGCAGAATCTAATTAATTTATTTAAATTTTTTATTCTTAATTGCCATTCTTAAATTAAAATTATAATTATTTTTTATTTTAAAATACTCCTTTGATTTATTTGTGCAACGACACAATCACGGAACTTTAAATTATCCATTTATTATTATTAAATTTTTTTTTTTTTTTTTTTTTTATTAATATTTATTTATGAACTACACGCCGGTTGTACAAGCGTTTATCAAATTATTAATTACCATAAATATAGTAATTTATATATTTAATATTTTTTTACAGTGACAGTTACTATTCACATACTTCTGTCATTATTTATTAATTATTAATATACATTATACATGTATCGTAGAACGAATGAAAATCGCTTTAAAAGATGTTAAAAATTTTTTACACAGTCGTATCAATTATTAATTATTTACAAATTCTACTGCGCGTAGTTATTATTATTTATTAGTTATTAATTAATGTGGTCATTTAATCTTTCATCGATTACATGCAAAACGTATCATAATTTATTAATATTTTTTTTTTTTAAATGTCTCTCCTTACATTCCAAGTGCATATTTTATTATTATCATCATCATATTAATTAAATTTCACTCATCAAAAACTAATTCAATAATTGTCATTTTTTCATTTATCTAATTTTAAAGAACACAATTTGTAACAAACTAATTAAAATTTAATATACATAACAATATTATAAGATTCCAATCAAACATGCAGTACATACACAATTAATAAATCAGTATTGTGAGATACTTGCATAAAATTTCCACGCGTAAATTTATTACCTTATTTAATTAATAAATCGCAATAATCTATAATGTTATAAATAAAATACGTGGTCGTTTGTGTTGTCGCTTGTGTGCGTAATGTTATTAAATATGTGCGGTAAACTAAAAAAAAAAAAAAAAAAAAAAAAAAAAAAAAAAAATTTTTAAAGTACAATTAAATGATCATTGTTTAATTAATAAATAATTTGGCATTTATTAAATAGCCAAGTCACAACAAACGAGGGAACAAAATGATCAACGTAATTATCTATAACACTCGATTAAATATAAGTACATTTATAATTACCTATCTATAAATATATATATATATATATATATATTATTTATATGTATATATTATCAGATTACAAGTAAATCAGTCACAACGCGGTATTCAAGTAAATCAGTTCCGCTTAACAAAGATTTTACTCGCCACTCCACAGCCCCTGATTGTTATTTATTTATTTATTTATTTTGTTTTTCATTTTTTAATTTTTTTTTTTTTTTTTTTTTTTTTTTTTATTATTTCAATTCGTCATTTTAAAGTCTACGGCATGTGATCTACGAACGCTACCCGTGTAAACTGTAAACTCTCTTTACAATAGTATAAAAAGACATTAGACAATATAATAATATTAATAATAATAATTATAATAATAATAGTAATTTATAATAATATCATAATACAGTAAGGATAATGTCGAAAAGCGATTACGTTAAAATCGAGTGTACAATTATGATTTATATATTTTTAGTATTTTAAATCCCTATCTATTATTTTGTTTTTACTTTTCGACTGACAATTCTCTCGATGCGCAATAATTAAATTGGCTTTTATACGCTGGATTAATAATTATTCTCAGCGATATATATTAACCGATAGTTTGTGTGCGTTTGCTTACAATCGAAAGTACTTTGTTGGGATTGATAAAGGTCTTGATCTGGTCCGAAATAATTTAACTATATAAGATTACTTAGGCACTTGTTATAATTATATCCAACTTTCTTTCGTTCTATCTCTTTCTTACTATACCTTTCTCTCTTTTTTTTTTACTCTCTATAATTTTTAAATACATTTTTTTAAATTACATTCCTCATTGTAGTTTTTAATTTTAGTAATAGTAATGGACAATTGTAGAAGTTAATGATGACGACGGATTATTACAGTTGTGAAAAGACTAGTGTAAACAGTTTTTATAAATATTATTATTGTATATGAGTATATGCGTAATGTATGTTTACATTATCAATTATCCTCTGTAGTATTTTTAAAAATTTATACACAGAAAAAAAAATTTACTTGAATCAAGTAAATAATTTTAAAGAATTTTTCATTTTCTTGGTTTGAGTTGAAAAATTCCTAGACTAAGAAATTTCACTTAGTTTAAATACATTTTATTTGATTTAAGAATTTTTTGTCTTCATTCAAGACAATGAAGTTCTTAAAAATTATTTTCTTGGTTCAAGAATTTTACTCTTGATTCAAGTTAATTTTTTTTTCATTGTAAAATTTTGGTTATTATTTAGTTTGTTTTTTTAAGATCTTTAAAAAGTTTAAGTCTAAGTTGTAATTATTAGCAATGAGAGAGTAGAGTAATTTCAATCAATGTATAGTAAATATAATCATGATGGTTGGTAGTTTTTTTTATGTTTCATAGGAAAAAATATTAATTGAGTCCTTATTTGTAAGTTGTGTGACGTGTAACGTTCGTCAATAGAATGCAATCCTTGTCTTATTCTTGTTCTTGTTTTTCTTCATCCATCTTATCATATATCATAATCTTTATACAATAAGTTAACAATAATAATATCATTAATTATTGTTATAACTATAATATTAATAATTTGAGAAAAAATTTTTCGTTGCCGATAATTCGAGCTGCAGCAGTCTTATAACTGGACCATTGTCGCTAAGACAAAGGTGGTTGTCCTCCACGATTGTATTGCTGTTGTTGCTGCTGCTGTTGCGGTTGTTGTTGTAATTGTAAAGTTTGTGCTTGCGGTTGTTCTAGTGACGGCATTTGTTCCCGTAATTGTTCGTACACTATTTCACGTGGTCCCTGTGGCCGTGAATTCCAGTGTTGATCCATACTCTGCTGAAGTTGAAAAGTCAACGGTTGACCGCGGCGTTCTTGTAATAAAAGCTGATGAGCGGCACGATCCATCTCTTCACTTGTCATATCAAGTGCCTCTTGCATTTCTCGGGATGTGTATCTTACAAAATCTGGATCACAGTATTTACCAAGGCCTTGTTCCGCAAGTACCTTAAATATTCAAATGATTTTTCATTATTTTTTAATTTAACAATTTAATTATATAGGATTTTATAAAATGATATTGAAATTAAAAGACATCACGATGTCACTGCCGTGAATTGTGAACTATGAATAAATAAAATTTTCCTTCATTAAATAATGACTTTTCTTAAATTGCACAGTACTTTTTTTAACTATTAACCTTTTTAAAGATTTAAGCTCATTCCGATGTTACACTCATCAAGAGCTTTCATTTGAGTACCCACTTGCATTTTTGATATATTTTTCATATATACATATATATATAATATATAAAATATATGAAAAATCGATGTGAGTACTCAAATGAAAGGTTTCGATGAGTGTAATGTCGGGGTGAGCTTATATCTTTAAAAATATCATTAGTTGACAAGATAGCAATGTCAGTTCTTAATTATTGACATTTTTAAAGATATAAGTTCATCCTGATGTTACAATCATCAAGAGCTTTCATTTGAGTACCTACATGCATTTTGATATATTTTTCATATATATACATATATATATAATATATATATAAATATATGAAAAATTGATGTGGGTACTCAAATGAAAGGTCTCGATGAGTCTAACATCGGGATGAGCTTATGTCTTTAAAAATGTCAATAGTTCACGAGATACAAGGTAATTTCTTAATTATGTATCTAGAGATAAAGAATTTTTGAATGCAGCCTAAATAATCATAATAAATTTACTATCGGTGAGAATGATATGAAATCTTAAAAAGGCACAACTCTAGGTCAAGACCTTTCTAATGATACCAAATTTAACCAGAAAAAAACCATTTTATCATATAAATACACTGGCCACAAAATTTTTCTAATTCTCTTAATAATATAGATTACAAGTGCAAATTTTTTAAGAATTTTTTTTTTATAATTATTTTTTAATAAAATCCAATAAAATTATCTGATGTCTGCTAATTCCAGTATTATTTTATAAAAGTAAAAGAATAAAATTTACTTACTCGACCAACGAGACTTTCAGCACTGCCAATTACCTCGAAGTTGGGCTTACGATCAGCAGGACTACCAGGTAAACTGTGCGATAGACGTTCAGATCCAACGCCTCCGTTGCTTTCATTGCTCCATGTAACTATTTACGTTAAAAAATAAAAATATATTAGACAATGTGTAACAATGAGTAATGCCTCACGTTTAGTAAATTGTTAGTTATAATTAGTTTAATTTTTAATTAACATAGCTTGAAGCTTTAGCTTTACACTTGTTAATCCACGAAGTACACTTTACAGGTACTCAAAACAAAAAAAAAAAAAAAAACAAAAAAATAAAACGAATTAAAAAAATAAAACTCAACCAAACAATAAAAAATATTATTTCTTGACAGCTTTTAGCATAAGTTGGTCACTCAAAGTAGAGCAGCTGTTTCAAAATTTTTTTTTTTTTTTTATATAAACATTTTAAAAATTAAATTTTCTATTTTTTATTGCCAATCGGTTCTCGAATAATCATAAGTATAGACTCGACGTTATTCCGTCACCTCTGCCGTGGAACGAAGCCCGGTGAGTCAAACAAGACTCGCAAACTCGCCAAGGCCCGGTGAGAGCCATAGTTTGAGTGGCGAGTCTCAAACCATTGGCAATACTTTTCTTCCTGTCAACAGACAGCGCTTGACTGGTCTCTTTTCCCCCTGTATTGTCATTTTCAGCAGTCTCTTTTCGTTTGGTCGAAGATGAGGTTCTCGTGAGACCTGGGTCCCCTTCTTCAGGTACATCGACACACTTTGATCTCTTCATAGACTTTTTTCTGATGGATCTTCTGGATCCACCGGCTGAGTCCTCCTCAAGCGACGTATCGTCCAAAACTGTCCAGATAAGCAAGACAAACAGCACGTTCTTTTTTTATTCAAGATAAGAGCAAAGTATCTGATATTCTATTAACATTTATTCAACTGTAAATTGAGGTCCGAGGACGGTGTATGTTTAGTGTGTTTTTTTTTATTTATACTGTAAAGAAGTTTTGTGATGTTTTTGGAAGACTTTGCTCATGTTCATGTTTATCATAAATCATAACTGTTTAATTAAAGTGTATTTGCTTTAATTTCATTTTTTTTTTTTAATTATTATTGAAGATGAGGCGTACCGTGCTGATGACTCCAGCCGATAATATCTACGCAGCATCCTCTAGACGCGTAGGCGTAATAACGAGCACCGTCGTTGGAAGAGGAGCCGAAACTTGGACTGGGACTTGGACTCGGTGAGATTGTTTGACTGGTTGTGGTGGTACTAGAGTCACCCTTGGTTTCCGTTGATGTTGCAAAGCTGATGGTTGCTCCACTGCTAGGAAGATTCCTTCGCGGAGGCGGTGTCGGTGGCGTCAGCTGGTGCTCGATCCCGTCTTCGAGACTGGATACGCAGGCGGCAAAAAAAAATAAAACGCACACGGGGACAAATACTTTAGTTATGTTAACATGTTAAGCAGTGCAGTCGGGAGTTAAGGCTTATTTAGTTACATAGTTTATTAATTAGTATAATTAATTAGTTGGTTAGATCTATTATTTTTTTTAATCTTCTTAGCCTAGGTACCAGGTCAAGCATGCGGATGAACATGCTTCATGTTCTGAACACTTACGCGTTCGCGGAATAAACAAGCTTCTGTTAAAAAAAAATTTTTTTTTTTTTTTCTTTTTCAATCAAATGACAATGTACAGCAATCATGATTAACGATTAATAGAATCGTCCATGCGGGCATTAAGCGAGCAAGCTGTTTCAACTACTGAGCTCTCTCAACATTATCTTACCATATTCGTTACTTGGATGGAGGTAGTTACCGCTACCCGGACCACTGAAACGTATGACAGTAAAAAAGAAGCTTGGAACAACGATATAAATTACAAAAACAATAAATTCAAAGTGTAATAATAAATATAAAATATAATTAACTACTCGCGACAATGGTTTAACAAGTATAGGATTTAAAATTATTTCAATATATACTTCTGTGTATTTTCTTTTGGATTTAATGTCTTTTAATTTTTTTTTTTTTTTTTTTTTTTTAAA
>JZSA01001612.1:0-34555 GCA_000956155.1 Cotesia vestalis
TTTTTTATTTTTTTTTTTTTTTTTTTTTTTTTTTTTAATTTATATACATTAAGAGAAAAAATTTCTGTTGAAAAAAATATGCAATGTTGTAATAAGAAATTAATTTGTTAGAAATTTTCAACAATTTTATTTTTTAGCTGAAAAAATAAAAATTTTTCTCCCAGTAATTTTTTTCTTAAAAAAAAAAACTTTTCTAAATTTAGAAAAAAAAAATTTGCATGAAAATTTGCAAGTTTTCTATATAAAATTGTTTTTTATTTTTTTCCAAATCAAAGAAACTTTTTTTCAACAAGAAAGTTATGATAAAAAAAATTTTTAATTTCTTCAGCTAAAATTATTAAAATTTTAAACAAATTAATTTTTTGTCACAGCAATATTCATTATTTTCAAAAAAAAAATTTTTTTCTCTTAATTTCAATGTAAAAAATATCAATATTTATCAATTTATTTACCTCCAGGTGGTGGTACAACTTGATCCAATAACTTGGGATTGGTTCGTTTCCATATCTTTTTAATAACAGCTCGAAGCGAAGCATTTGCTTCGTCAATATTACCTTCTGTTTTAATTCTCAATGATGTTCTCACCACGGCAAACAATGTCGCATTAAAGAGAACCGTACCATCGCTATTCAACGGCATATTCATTGACACCAATCTCTATACAATCCCGCAAAAAAAATTAATTAAAGATCTTTGTCTGTTTAATAGCAAACAATATTAAATGACTTTACCTTGCAAGCGACACGATGAGGACACAGTTTTCCAAACCCAAGCGGCGGTGATATCTTCCGCAATAATTGAACTACATCGAGATGTTTAATGCGACCTTTTGCATCTGGGTCGTATTCAGACCACAGACGAATAAATTCATCTAAATGATGTGGACCCAGAATAGACCAATCTCTTGTCAAGTAATCAAAATTGTCCATAATAACAGCAACAAATAAATTGATAATCTAGTTGAAAAAAAAAAAAATTGAAATAACTTATTTTTTTTCTCGCATCCAATTTTGTTGTTGAAAAAAAAAAAAAAAAAAAAAAAATGAAAATAACTTACTAAAAATGAACAGAGCACATAAAACGATATAAAGTATGGAAAAGCAATATCATTGCCGCATCCATTTGAAGTACGCTCATCACTTTTCGGATCACATTTTACCTCTCCAGGACGATTTGAACAATCGAGCATTATATTTTGCCATGATTCACCTAAAAAAAAAATTTATTATTATTATTATTATTATTATTTATTTAATTGATAAATTTAATGTGAAAATATAAAAAATAAATACCAGTAGCTGATCGGAATAAAATCAATACAGCCTGAGGAAATGTTTGAAAATTATTGTTTCGATAAATCGTGGTCTCGTTGTCAAGCGCTATTTTTCCAAAGACCTGCATTCCTATCACAGCGTAGATGAAGAATAACATGACGATGAGAAGTGCGACATAAGGCAACGCTTGGAAGGATTTAATAAATGTCCATAAAAGTGTTCGTATACCCTCGCCACGACTTAGAAGTTTAACCAGTCGCATCACACGAAACAGTCGAAAGAAATTAATGGATATAATGTTTGAACCAGGCTGTAACATGTAATTTAATTGTTAATACTCAGATCTTATCAGTTAAATCGGTAACAATTAAGAAACAAGTTTTGCACGCTGTTTATCACAATCGTTTTATTATTATTTTTTGTCTCCAAGATATATTGGGGAGATTATTTTGTGGGGTGATGGCAGGGTAGTTAGACTATTTCTACAGCGTCAGTTGATTATCCGTTTTAACAATTAGGCGTACTTTATAACACGCAATGCCTAAAACTACACTTTTTTTTTTATTTAGATTCAAGCAGAAAAGTCCATTGATATTCAACCAATAAATTGTCTTATTTTTTCGATTGTTTGTTTTTATTTTTAATTTTTAATAAATTTTTCGGTTGATTTATGAGTAAAATTTGTCCTCTCAGGTTTCATTTCTTTGCCAATTATGTTTTTGTTATCAAAAACTATTTTTATTCATTGCACATGGGACTTTTGAGCACGAATCCTAGATAAATGCTAATGGATGAAAGATAACTAGAGCATTCCTGCATTCACAATGTTTATATTACACAAAATAAACATTTGTATGTATAACATGTAGATTAATAAAAAATTTGAATAAAAATAATAAGATTAAAACAAATAGAAAAAATGAATAAAAAAAAATAAAATTATACTATGTGCATGATAGTCATATTGGGGATGATCACACAACACAGACATACACACTCGCATTCAACACATCATTCACGTAGACCCACGCCTACATACACTTTTAACGTTGGGGAGAGGAGAAACTCCCGCCTTGACATGCAGTCGTGCCTAGAAATAAAAACAAATATGTGCCATGTACATTTATAATTAAATAAAATAATGATAGTTTACGCGTAATACCCTTAAAAGGTACAACTAAAAAAATCAATACTTTAACCCAATGAAAATATTAATTTTCTACTGTTCAATAAATAAATAAATAAATAAATACGGAAATAAATATATATAAATAAGTCAATACTTAATTTACACTATGCGTAAAAATTAAATCAATAACATAAGAAGGTAGACTTACGTTTACTTCGGAGTATACTATGTCGATAAAACTTCCTAATACGATAATAAAATCAAAAACATTCCACGCATCACCAAAATAATTCTGTAAAATATAATAAATAAATTATTCTTTAATTAACTATATTGAGAGAAAAAATTGATTTTGGAAAGAATGGATATTTTTGTGACAAGGAATTAATTTTTGAAAATTTTATTTCTTAGCTGAAGATATCAAAATTTTTTTCTCAGTAACTCTTTTTTGTTGAAAAAAAGTTTTTTAAATTTGGGAAAAAAAAAACTTGAATAAAAATTCGCAAGTTGCCTTTATTTAAGTCTAAATTTTTTTTTTCCAAATCAAATAAACTTTTTTTCAACAAGAAATAATTACCGTGAGAAAAATTTTAATTTTCCCAGCTAAGAAATAAAATTATTGAAAATTTTCAACAAATTAATTTCTTATTATAATATTTTGTTCTTTTTTTTTTTAATTAAATTTTTTCTCTCAGTGTAGTCAATATTATTATTAAATAAATTACCTTAAAACGAAATGCTGCAAGCTTGAAAACAAATTCAAGTGCAAAAACGGCAGTAAATATCATATTCAAAACGTCGAGGGCATGAGTATAAGGGTCTGGCTGGTTGTAAAATTTCATCGCCAACGTTATTGTATTTATAATAATCAAAGTAAAAATAGTATATTCAAAAGGTTGTGACGTAACAAACCACCACACTTTGTATTGTATCCGGTGTTTTGGTATGTAACGTCTGACTGGTTTTGCTTTAAGAGCAAATTCGATGCAATTACGCTGCAAAGAAAAATGAATAATATTTAATTTTATTTTTTAATGAAGTAAAATAACAGTTATCATTATCATAATAAATAATAAAAAATAATACATACTTGATTTTTATCAAGTTCGCAATTTTTGTACTCTTGTTCACCTTCATTTTGAAATGTAACAATAACGAAACCGACGAATATGTTTACCATGAAGAATGCAATAATAATTATGTAAATAATGTAATAAGCTGCTACGATCGGTCGATAATTATGAATTGGTCCAAAGTTTTCACGATTTGAGTCAATAGATACGTACAAAAGGCTATAAATTGTCAAAGTTTTAAATTAGGCTACCAGTAATTATGAGCATTCATGCGTTATTTAATTATTATTAATCATTTAGATAGTACCTTGGCCAACCCTCGAATGTTGATACGGTAAAGAGAGTCAGCATTGCTTTGGCAACATCGTCAAAGTGAAATCGATTCCTTCTCCATGCCCTTTCTTTCATAACTGGTTGATTTATATTCCCCTCATCAAAGACTAAATAAGTTCCCCTAAAAAACAATGAATATTAGTTCAATCAAAAATCTTATTTATCAAAAAAGATACTAAAGTAATTAATTACTCACTGACACTCTTCCTCAGTTATCTTTGATTCGTCATTGCACGAAAAAAATTTACCCTAAATAAAACAACAAATTGGATCAATAACTTATAAAATGACAATTAAACAGCTTGTTAACATTCTTAGACAATAGTGTCAACAAAGTTGCAAAGCGTTATAATAAAAATTTTTTAAGTGCGCGCGTGCTTGTCTAATAAATTGCTTTTAATAAAATTTATAAATCGCGTGCAAACGAAATTCATTGATAAGCATTTTTAATTTTAAGTTCCTTAAATAAATATATCTATTTTTTTTTTTTTAATTATTGAAATATAAAAAAATGCAATTAACAGAGTGTGTTTTTTTATCGCGGTGTTATTTGTAATATAAAAAAAGTTTAGAAAAAAAAATCGTGTAATTAAAATGAAAATGATTTTTTATTCGATGAGATAAAAGGGTGTCGCGAACAAACGGAGAACTTGCCCCTTTCTCTCGACGAGTCGCACTGTTGGTTTTTTATTGTCTTGGATTAACGCATGCATATCTGCGGACATTAAAGGTAATTATACATTTATAACAGTAATAAAAATGAAAATGAAGTTAGCAGACATTTCAAAATTTTTAGAAATTTTTTATTGAAAAAATTACAATTAAATAATTAAAAAAAAAAAAAATTTCACCTGTAAAAAACTTGAAAAACTATAAGTGTAATTTTTTAGAAATTTTTTTTTTAGTTGTAATTTAATTAATAAAAAAAATCAAAAATTTTCAGACGTCTGCTAACTTCAGTGTCATTAATAAAATAATTTTAAAAAAATAAAAGTGTGACGGAATTTTTAATTTTAACTTAAACTAAAAAAAAAAAAAAATACTACTTTCTATGCTAATGGTGTATTTTACTAAACTATTTTTGCCCTGCATTAGTTGTTTGGCATTGTATTTATTTTTCATCGTGCGTGTAGAGCGTGCGTTAAAAAAAAAAATTAATTGCGGAAGCGTGGAAGTGTTTTTTGTCGTGCTTAAGGATTTTTTACCTTAAATAGCTGTACTCCAATAACAGCGAACATGAATTGTAGGAGATAGGTGACCAACATGATGTTACCAATTGTTTTAATGGCAACAATCACACATTTTACTACGTACTATTGACGTATCATTTGCATTATATGTTCAATTTAATGTATTGCAATTAATTAATTTTGATATTTAATTAATTAATTAATGTATTTATTAAGTTGAGGTCAGGTGCGAGCAGGACGCGAGCGAGCACAGCGGGATCAGATTCAACGCAGGACGATACGAGGCAGAGTGAAACAAAAAAAAAAGAGATATTAGCATTAATCCGGGAGTCCTTGGATTTTTAAATTCAAATATTATGATTATTATTGTTTTTTTTTTACTATTAAAATTGCGAGTTAGTTGGGTAGGGCAGGTGAGGGCTGAAGGGTTTGGCCACAGGGTTGGTTCTTGTTTTTGGGTACAGGTAAAAATTCACTTCCCACTTTTTTATTCATTGGGTTTTAGAGCAGTCCGAAGGCTCATTGGTAGCGATTATTATTTATAAAATTCCTCGTATTACATATATATCCCTCTCGGCAATGCACCTGTCGGCTACGCGAAGCCAACAATTTTAAATTTCTCTAATAATTAATAATTTAATAAATATAAATATAAATATTATTTTGCCGCATCAATAGAATTTCGTTTAGCACAACAATTTTATTTTTAATAATAATTATAAATTATAATCTATAATAAATGTCGTGTTAATATAGCGACACACCACTGCAATGAATAAATTTATAGAAAAAAAAAAAAAAAAAAAGATAAATAAAGTAAAATAAGCATGCTTACTCGATATTAAATAAAGGAACTATTATCACGAGTTATATTAAAGGAAAAAAAAACAGTTTACTGGGTTGCATGTCTATAAATTCACAAAAAAAAAAAATTATCAAACAAACCAGTCAATTAGGGATACAGGGTTGAGATGTACGCGACTAATTATTTAAAACATTTAACAGAAATTTAATAAAAAAAATTTCAAATATACTAATTTCATTTTACAATTGTTCTATTTTAAATAAAGTAGTTTACTATTGTTTTCGGGAACCGAAAGGTGCATTGGTCGGAAAGAACATGGGTTGCCTCACATTCTCTTGTATTAATAATTTAAAATTACTTCAAAAAAAAAAAAAGAAATCAACAAACAAATATATAATTACAGTAACACACTTGAATCAATAAATTGATAATAAATTTCACAGTGATTTACGATTAGTGTGATATTTAATTTAGTGATTATTTTTAAAAATTACTAAAGTGAGTAGTAAGAGCTAAAAATACAAGAGGTGAATATTTGAAGAGTGTAAAATATAAAACGTCAAAAAGTTAAATAAAAACTTAAAAAAAACACCTTAAAATAGTTTAAATTAAAAATACAAAGGAAAGAGAAGTTAACTAATTAATTAATTGTAAGTCTTTAATAGGGTCAAGGGGGTCACCACAAAAAATATATCAAGAAGAAAACCACTCGAATTATTAGATGAAATTGATGTTGGATCATTTATACATCAATGATCCAATTGATCATTACAGTTTGTTTCGACGTCAGCGGCCTACCTTGAAGAGTTGTACGCCAATAACGGCAAAGACGAACTGCAAGAGGCTGGTGACAAGGACAATGTTCCCGATAGTCTTTACAGCTACGATGACGCACTGTACTACGTGCTGAGTTTTAACATTAAGATATATCATGTGATTTTCAATCTTTTATTACAGTAAATCTTTATCATTATTATTTATTACTTTACTTCACTAAATCTTTGAGACTAAAATGAACAAGTTTTTATCTATTATCTCCCACCCACCAGTACCCAACTAACCCGACTAATAAATTTTTTGATTTATTATTTATTAGTTCATGAAGTTAGTTAAAAACTTCGTTTTATATTCTGGCCTACTAAAAATTTAATTTATAAGTAAATTTATTATTAACTTATCAGTTATATTTACAGCAAATGTTAGATCAAGAATTTTCTTACGGGAATGGACATTTGCAGATTAAAATTTGAATTTAAATTCAAAAAAATCTAAAAATAAATGTTTCTTTTTTTTATTATTATTATTTATGTAACTTTCGGTAGAAACGTTTAAGAAAAAAAAAAAATAATTTAATAACTGATGGTTTAGATTTAAGTGCTATTGAGAATAAGAAAGTAGAAAGATGCAGACAAAAACAAAATACCTTGAGGCCTTTGGCTCGATTGATCGCACGCAGCGGCCTGAGGACACGAAGAACTCGTAGAATTTTAATAAATGATATTGCACCGGATCTATAACAATAAGATATATTAGTTTATACGTCTAGAATTTAGATAAATATTGGCTAATTCATGTTAGTATTTTTTTTACCTCCAGGCCATCGAAATAAGAGAAACGCAGACTACCAAAAGATCTAGAAGATTAAAAGCCGAACGGCAAAACGCTCCATCGTGTAACACGAATCCGTAGGATATCATCTTCAGACATATCTCGAACGTGAATACTGATGTGAAGAAGTAGTCGAAGTAATTTAAAATCTGTTTAAATTAAATAATATTTTACAAACAGAGTTTCATTTAAGCACTGGGATAATCAATAAATAATTAATTTTACATTGTTGCGGTCTGATTGAGCGTTGAGGGGATCTTCAGCAGCAAGCATTCCAGATGATATCAAAATACACATGAGTATGACATTACCAAACCAGCTGTGATTGCAGAACCAATGGCAGAATATTCGAAATCTGCTTTTTTGTGAGAATAAAAAAAATGATGAACCTTCAGGTATCGGCGGCTTCTCATTAGTCATTTTGTATTCTGACATTCTACGCGGTCTCGCTGATATTTCATCTCCTCCCATTCCGCCATCTCAAATTAAAGAATAAAATGACAGCAATTAAAATAAAGCGTCCAAGCATTAGAATTTTTTCAATGATTAAAAATTAATTGTATTTAAATAAAGTACCATCCATTTCAGTATGATCATCATCTTCTTCTTCTTCTTCTTCCTCACCGTGCTCAAAATTCTCATCATCTGATTCAATAGTTATCCGTATTTTTCCCCGACGATCACTGTCTTCCTCGTCTTTGGATCTGACACAATCAATCACTCATTAATCATCTTGTAAATTAAATTAAGTCATGTCTTTTCAGAACAACAAAAATAAATAAATTAATCTTTACCCCTCAGTATCAAACGCCGCTTCATAATCATCCATTGTTTCATTAGGATCATGCTCTAAGTCTGTTCCGCCTCCATCTTCCTCTTCTCCACCAGTTAAATCACCACCGTCATCTGGACCAATTAATTCATCGTGCGCCAAAGAACCACTTCGAGATTTATTTTTTTCTGCTTCTTCTTCAGCTTCTTTTTCAATGGCAGTTAACGATTCTGCGTCCGCGAGATTATCCACGGCAATGGCCAAGAAGACATTCAGAAGAATGTCTATTTTTTAAACAATTGTTAGGAAAAATAAAACTAACTTTTAAACTCTACATTTAAATTAAAATATAATAAATTAATAAGTTTTTTTCAAAGGATACAATTTCCGCAAATGAATAAAATTATAAAATAAACACAGGCGAGAATTCCATGACTGGCGACCCCGCCGTATGCCATTATACCCACATACATAACTGCATTCCAATCTTCACCCGTTAATATTTGAAATACTGTCAGTAGACTTTGCCAGAAGCTATCAAAGTTACTGCGAGGTTTGTCTTGCAAATCATCATAGTTAAATTTACCTCCAAAAACCTGGGGATTTGAACGAATCGATTAACAAAACAAATTAATAAATAAAGTTGGATAATAATTCTACTAAATAAATTATTATATAATACCTGCATGCCTAAAAGAGCAAATATAACGATGAAAAGGAAGAGCAAAAGCAACAGGGAAGCAATTGACTGGATTGAATTTAACAAGGAAGCCACGAGATTTGATAAAGACCTCCAGTATCTAAATAAATATAATAAATTTATTAATAATATTAATTAATACAATGGTTAAAATTAATAATACTTACTTAGTTACTTTAAACACTCTTAAAAGCCTAACACAACGAAGAACTGAAACTCCCAAGGGTGGCATTACTTCTGTGCGTGTTAGAACCATTTCACTGATGGAACCCACCACGACAAAACAATCAAAACGATTGAAAAGTGAGACAAAGTAACCCTGTATTTGTATTAATATTATCATTACGATTAGTCTGCAGTATTAATAAATTTATGGAATAAATATAATCATGATTAATGATATTTATAGTTGATACATTACTTGAAATCCCAAACTATACATTTTCAGCATCATTTCCATACTGAAGAGGCCAATAAAAAACATATTTGTGACCTCTTGAAATTGATCAAGCCAGTCTGGCTGTCTGTAATGTTCAGTAGCCAATACACCGGTGTTTAAAAATACCAATACTATGATTAACCAGTAAAAGACTTGAGATTTAACAGCTTTACGGCACGCTCTTCTCATACGCCTGTTAACTCTGTAAATTAATTATAAATATTTATAATTATAAATAATTCATTTATTCAATTAATTATTTTATTATATTATATGCAGATGTGTCTGATAATCAGATAAAAACCTATCAAAGTCTCGTCGCTTGCGTTTCCACACTGATTCCTGTTGAACCCCTTCTTCATCACCCTCCAATCTATCGGTACTCTCCATTTCATTTTGCTGTTTCTCTGTACAAATTATTAAATCATTAATGCAATTAATTATTGTTATACAAAATAAATTAAATAGATAAAATGTAATAATAAATTTTTTTCATTATACGTTTGCCATCCTGTGTTTGTGGCATTTCATCAGCTTCCGGTTCAATATCTTCCGCTTGAGTTATCCAATCTAAATATCCCCGAAGGTCATCCTCAATTTGCTGTTTCTCTCTCAGCTTTTGAAAGTCTCCTCGTGATTTAGCCTTTTCTCTCTCTTTAGAAAATTCTCTGAATATTTAAAAAAAAAAAAAAAAAAAAAAAATAAATAAATAAATAAGTTACTGGATTAAAAACATAAAAAAAAAACTTAAAATTAGAATTAGTTTATGAAATATATACTAACCCGGATAACACTCCGAGAATTAGATTCATAACAAAAAAAGCTCCGAGAATAACCATTGAGATAAAGTACAACCATTGCCATGTGCTTCCCATAGCATCTTCAATCTATAAAAATAGACATAATAGTTTTACATGGCCTAGTTATATAATTTTTTCATCTATTTAAGCTGTATAAATTAGCCACTAAAAGCAAGTATTTACGTCGTATAAAACATCAGTCCATCCTTCAAGAGTGATACACTGGAAGACAGTCAACATAGCCAGGCCAAAATTATCGAAGTTTGTAATACCATCGTTCGGTCCTTCCCAGTATTGACGACTGCAGAAGTATTCTGGACCTAAAGTACTACACTGAAATCCACTTTCTCCACAGGGATGCGGATTTTCCATAATTTTATCTGGAAAGTAATGTGACATACATTTAATAGAATAAAAAGAAAAGGATATTATTTCTTTTGATGAACCAACAAGTTTAGTAACATGATCTACATCTTCATTAATGCAGTGTTTGTTTCATATAACGTTACCTGTAATACTACTTCTACATGTTTTGTGCATTTTCCCCGAGAAAAGCTCGAGTCCGATAATAGCGTAGATTATGATAACAAAGAGTACCAGCAATGCGATGTGTAACAACGGTATCATAGCCCTCAGAATAGAATTGAGAACAACTTGAAGACTTGGAACTCCGGAAACCAGCCGAAGTGGTCGCAAGACTCGAAAAGCCCTCAAGGCTTTTACGTCAAATCCTTCTTTCATCAGGTGTTGCAATACCGTACTGATCATACTGATAATCATAATTAAAAATTTTAATAATTAATATACTTAAAAAAAAAAAAAAAATAAAAATTGTGTCCAAAAAAGGATTTCTTAATTCAATAATTTGTAAAAAATTAAGAATTTAATATATTGATTTTTCGACGATAGAATATCTATGTTTGTTTATATCGTTATAAGCAAATAGCTTCACTTGAATAATATAAAAATTATTTTAATCAATTCTTCAGATAAAAAAGTACTTTGTTGGCATTTTTTAAGAATATACGTTCTTATGTCAAGACATTAATTCCCAAAATAAATGTTTGTTTTTCTCAGTGTAGTATAATTAAAAATATCTATTTATAATGTAATTATTGCTCCATCAATTTGTGACACTTTTTTAAAAAACATTTTAAGCTTTACAAATAGTGAGTAAAAATAAATGTCGGTTAATATAAATTTAAGAATGGATTTTTCCATAAACTTAACGTTATTTTTGAACTTTTCCAGATGCGATAATAAGTTATTATAGTCTATCACTTTAGAACTATTTGTAACATTCTGTGTCATAAAAATAAACTTACCCGATGACAACAATTGTAAAATCCAAAATATTCCATCCATTACGAAGATAAGATCCTTGGTGCAATGCAAAACCGTATGCAATAATCTTCATAACACATTCAGCTGTAAAAATTACAAGAAACACATATTCCACTTTTTCCAAGAACATATTCGTTGAATTGGAATCCCCGCATGGATAAGGTGTGTAAACTGCTAACGCTACGCAATTCGCAAATATAGTTATCAAGATGAGCCATTCAAAAGGTCTAAAATAAAATTAGTTAAGGTTCGATAGAAATAGAAAATTGTAAAAAGATATTTTGAAAATTAATTTAACAAATCTTTTATAATTTTGGTGACAAATAAATTATTGTAAAAAAAAATTGACAGGTAGAAATTTTAAAAAATTAAAAATGTAATTTTTTATTAACAGTTTTTCGGATCAAATTTTTTTGTTAAATTAAATTAAAAAATGATCAAGTGACTGCTAACTTAAATGTTATAAAAATATGAAACTTAATTTAGCAGATATTTAATAATTTTAAGAATTTTGGTAACAAATAAATTATTGCAAAAAAAATTCGAAAAAAAAATTGACATGTATAAATTAAAAAAAATTTTTCGCAACAAATTTTTTTATTAAATCAAATTAAAAAATGATCATTAAACGTCATAAAAATATTTTAATAATAATAATAATAAATAAAAAGGATACTTCCATTCGACGACTTCGATACACAATTTCCTTAAAGGATTTTTGAGGGTTAAGCAAAATAACGCTCGAACAGGTCGATCAGGCGGTGGTTTGCCACCCCGTCGGGCGGGTCTTTTAGGCGCCGCAGGAGTTATGGAGGTACCACCAGCTCCTGGAGCAGCACCTCCAGCAGGTGCTACCGCCTTGGTGGAGCCCATAGTGTCTTGTGGCGCGGTGACACTCGCCGTACCACTCGGCTGGGTCGCCGGGTAGCTGAGCGAGGTGACACGGGCCCCGCTGTCGACGCCGGGACCCGAGGACGCGACGCCATCGCCTGTGCTCATCGGTTCCTCGTGTCAAGATCTCCAACGACCGTGGTCGTTCGGTAACCGTTGTCACGTTCTCTATTCGTATCCTCGTCGTCCTCGTGGAAACGTCTTTTCCTTCTTCCACGCTTTTTGTTCCACGTATCAACAGAACTTGGCCTGACTGACTGCTGTTGCGATCGACGCGGGATCACAGTCACGTTCCTCTGACCGCTCCTTGGCATGCTACGGCGAGATTTTCACCACTAGCTTCTTTCCAGGGCTACAATGTCAATACTCTCTATTATTAAACTGTTTGTAAACATTTTTATTTTAAATAATTTTATTTTTATTTTCGTTAATTAGACACCCGATTTTTTTCAATAATAATAAAAAAAAATAATAATAATATTTAAAATTAAAATTAAAAAATCAAGAAGAACAAAAATGACATGTAATTTAAAATACAGCCAAGTGAAGCTAAGTAAAGTAGTATAGGCGTTTCAAAAGAGAGACACGGGCAAGTAAAGCTTTACTAAACGAATAGCGTTTGCTATATTTAGTGGCTTCGAAATACTAGTGTAGCAAAGCCTCACACGACGCCTCTAGCCCGGGATTGAATCTTTGGTTTTTCATCTTATCCTCTACTCTGCTCTATCTTACGTCGTAATTTAACATCCAAACTCTCTTTACAACGTAACGGCCTACAATAATAAGTTAAGATGATAGAGATTGTTGTGCGTTAACGTAACACATAATACCCCGAGAGTTTTCTTCAACCTGTTGCACTCTGCTAAAGTGACCTTGTACGAATTTTTGCTTTTAATTTACTCTCTTTTTATTACTTTATTTTATTCCAATTCTATTCAATTCTATTTCACTCTTATTTTCTTCCTTGAAAAGACCATGAAAATTAAAAGAGAGTGAGGCAATCGGTGATCGACAGGTTTAATGTTGGAATGAATCCAATCCAGTAAAATACTTTTCAGTATTATCGACGAGAATTATATGAACTTGATATACTTTTAACAATAAATTATTATTTATTATTGAGCTTTTATCTTCTCCATGTAATACATAATAGTATTTTGATTGACACAACGACCTTACTAAATACCAATACTAATAAACTATTATATAGTTATAGTTATAGTTTATACAGTGAAAAGTTCAATTATATCCGGTTGGTCGATCGCGCCCACAGGTGAATACACCCAGCAAGGTATACACTCTCTAACACCCTTATACCTTCTATCATCACATTCTATCTCCCAGTACACTCTTTACTCTCTTTACTCTCTTGTCTATGATGTGCAATTTTTTCATCATCCCTTATACCTTCGGTGTTTATTTAAAGAACTCAATAGGGGTTGAACGATTTAACCTCGTTTGAGAGTAGTCTTTTACCCTATATAATATATGTATCTATTAAAGTATGTCACGTTCCTGTTTATTTATTCTTTTATTCATTAAATCACTTTTTTACACTTAGAAAAAAAAAAAAAAAACTAAATTATTACTTTTTTTTTAAATTTTTTTTAATTTTTCTTATCTTACGGTTATGTTTATAGATGAACCAAGTCGAAGGAGAGATGAAGAGCTCAACTAAAAATTATATAGCTATGGCTTGGATTTATTTTTACGCGTCTCCACTTGCTCGGGTCGAGTTTAAACGAGGGAGAGAGTAGTGACCTACTGGCATACGATATTTGAGAAATTATGGTAAGAGCTAAGATTTTATCTGTGACATTTTCATTTTTATTTTTTAATCACCCTAATCTTTGCTTTTTAAAATTCGTTTAATTGTCCTTTAAACAGGTGATTAAAAAAAAAAAATTATTTTCAATTTTTACGCTCATTATTTATTAATTTAAATATTAATACTTAAAATTAATTTGATAAAAAATAGTAAAAAAAATTTTTTAATGCACAATTGGAAGAGAACTAAGACTTACCGCATTCTCTGATTCGAACGTGAGGACGAACAAGGATCCCCGAGTATCAGGTAAACTGATAATAGAATCCACGCGTCATATTTACACTTGTGTCCTAGTTGAGTGTTGCATCCACCACTCACACATTCACAAGCTGATTACTCTTGTGTGTCGTCTTTACTCGACGAGGGTCGCGTGTCACACGTACCACAATATGTACGACTAGAATACGCGAGGGTGATGTACACACACACACACACACACACACACTCCCGCTCTATCTCTTTATTGTAAATATGTATATAATATACATATATTACATTTAATTATATATGAGTATGCATTGTAGTAACATACATGTATGACTTGTCTATTCTTCTTCATCCGTAATACTTTTCAACACAATAATTGTTGTTACTATTTATTTCCACCTTCCAGCTGCGAAAAAGATGAGGGAAAATTATTAAAGAATCGTCAATAAAATGTTACACGTGGGTTGATTATTTAGGGGCGGGGCTGACATACAAATAAAATAAAATACATGTAAAGTACTATGTTTAACATTCAATTGTTAAGTGGATCCAGTTTTTCTGTATACATGTATGTCTGTTCCATAGAATCAATCATAGAAATAGTTAAACAATAATTTATTGAAAATTTTAATAAACCGGATCTTTTAATTTAAACAATCGAGTTTAAGTTGTACTTGTAAAAATGCATAGACACGTAGATACTAGCTAAGCGTTGATTCACTTGTTCAATTAAAAATAGAACATCCGGATTCAGTCGATCGCCTCGGCTGACTACAACATTAGTGTGTGGTAATTGCCTTGCTCATCATTTTTTTTTGGTTTTTATACTGTACTTAACAATACAATTATTATTGGAATCAATAATTTGAAAACCGCATGTATAATTTTATTATTCGCGGAAAAAAATCATTATATTGAAAAACCCGATGAGTCAAGATGTAAAAAAAAATTATGATCAAGGAATAATAATAGTATAATGTAAAATGTTACAATGAATTTGTGGCATGCGGGTTCATTGACTAGTGAGTCCTTTTTTTTTTTTTAATAATTTAGTTTATTGGAGTCGACTGAACTACTTGTGGTGATTATTTTTTTTTATTATCTATGATCGCATCAAATTCACCCCCATCACTCAGGAAAATGACCACTTGAAAAAATCCACGAGTGGTAAAATACAAAACACCCACCGATTAACACTACGTAGTTATTATATTATTCATAAGCTCAACGTTTGGGAGCTTTCCTCTTGCGTTTATTTACGTTTGAATGGCGATAGTGTAATATCAATTGATTTTATAAATTTATAAATTTATTGAATATATAATAAAAAACTTGTTCGTTATTTTTATTAAATACTTATTTAGTTTATTTTTAGTTTACCTTATTTTTAATTATAAATTTAACGCGGTAATTTTGATTTTTAATTTTTATTATTATTATTACTGGATTATTACTATAACTATTATTATCTATGTATTTTTATTGTTACGTGCCACCCTCACTGTTGTCTTTACCCTCGCGGAGCACGAACGTACACACGGGCCACTATTTAACATCTGAACGAACGACCGAACGACATGACGATATAAGCGACGCCTGGCGTCGCGACGCCTGTCTGAACCAAGTCATCCATTTTCACTTGATTCACGGAGCTTGCGCTAAAATATGAAACAATACTGTACTTATTTTATTGCTAAATGTTACGTTTCATTAACCGCTGTGTTAAATTTTAATAGCGCCTCTGATACTTTATTTATTTATTTATTTATTTATTTACTTTTTACTACTTTATTTCTATTAAAAGTTTACGGATCTATTGTTACAAACTATAAATAAAAAATAGATTTGTGGGAGTTACCGAGCTTACGCGCATGCGAGCTTTACATTTTATTTTTTAACCCCTGTTTGATGAGCTTTTTTATTTTCTGATATTTTATGGACTATCGGTAAGCGACGATAAATTGCCGACGATAAATTGGTATCCACGAATAATAAAATAAATTTTTTTTTCAATAACCATTTGTTGGATGTTCATTTTTTCGAGCGGAAAATTGAATTAAGACAATTTTACTTTTCATCAAAACTTTTTTGTTTAAAATTTTATATTAATTTATTAGATAGAGTTTAAGAACTTATTTTAGAAAAATTGTTTTTTTATCATGCTCAGTTTTTCTTTGATATTTTTTTTAATTAAATTTAGAGGAAAATAATTTTGACTAGATTATCAATTTTTTATAACTTTTACTATCACATAAAAAAATTTAACTAAAAAAACCTTTTTTTAAATTTCGCAAAAAATTTTATGCGAATTTAGCAAACATCTGATCATTTTTTAATAATTTATAAACAATTAATTTGTGACAGAAAAAATGCATGTGAAAATTTTCACAAGTTTTTTCTATGCAATTTTTTAGATTTTTTTTACAACCATTAAGTTAAAATTAATCTAAAAATTCTGAAAAATTAGCTGCCTGCTCAATTCATCCTCATGAAATTTTTATAGTTTTTCTGAAGAAGAGGATTGACATTGCCGTATACTTTTCTCACGATAAAAAAAATATCTCTGGAAAAAATAGCAATTTAATCTTTTAATTGAATAAAAAAAATGAAATTAACTTTCTCAGTTAATGAAAATTTAGAGGTGAAAGTAATTTTTTGTTAAAGTGTTTTTGATAACGATAAAAAAAATAAATTTAATTTAATATTGTTCAATTGTAACTTATGAAATAACTTTTTTTTTCTAACTGTAAGTAAACGTGTGGTAAAAAATTAAGAGGCAATAAAAAGAAAAGAGAAAGAAAGAGCGGAATTATTTTATCAGCTTGGAGACAATTACTCTAATTATAAGTCCGGTTAATTTATCTTTTTGTCTTGAAACTTTTTTTTATTCATTCTTAAAAATAAAAATCTCGAATATTGTATTATATTTTTGCACTTTAATTTGAATATAAATTTATGCACACAAGATCGAAATATTAAAATATTCATGAATATTTTATCAAACATCATTTCGTTTGCATTGAATAAAAAAAAGTACGAGTATTTATAAAGAAAAATTTCTTGTACAATTGAGTTATTATTGTTATATTGACGTCACAAACCGATCGAAATAAATATTTTTTATTGCTCTGAATATAAAAATAATTAAGATTACAATACTGATGGTAGAAAATTTTCCAAGTATAACACGAGTTTAATTTACTCAAGATACTTAGACATGATTAGAGAAGTATTAAATTGAAAGGGGTACTTATTGATAGTTGGAAATTATTAGCGATCAGAGAATACATCAAAAGCATAAATCGTCTTTTTAGCTGCAAATTCATTTTAATCCCTATCGATAGCAGCTTACAGGATTTGAACTCTATAAATGGACTTTTACATTCAATTAGTTCTAATGCTTCGAACAATATCTTAAAACAGAGCTAAAGACTCTTAGCCTACTCAAGTTATTTTAACATATTAAGGCTTATTATTAAATATCCCTGTATTATAAATAAATTTATTGTTAAAGAAATTAATTCAGTTGTTATTTTTATCCTAAAATTTGTATTTTTAATTATTATATTTTCAAATATCGGTATAATTAAATAGCTCTTGAATTTCCACACTTAATTATTTTTGGATATCACTATCATTAATATTTTTATTGCTCAATAACTCTTTATGTCTCTATTTCTCAATTTTCTTATTACAACAATTAACCGAAAAATTTTTTACTTTGAGTAATATTAATCTCAATTATCTTTAAAATATTCCAATTAAAAAAAAAAAAAAAAACAAAATTTAACTTTGAAAATGTTATTGTAAAGAATCAGTTCAAATTTATTACAATTGTAATATATTTAAAAATATAAAATAAAATACCATTTAAAAAATTCTCATCATAATTAAAAATAACATTACGATTTCAATCTTAAGCGTCTCATAAATTATCAGGATCAATTGAAGGCAATTTTAAATCTGCAAATATTTGTGCAAATTTTTACACCAAGGTAAAGATCTTTTGACACAGTTATATCTTGTAAAAGTCAACAAAGAGCTTCACTGTCGTGATCTTTTTTTTATTTTTCTATTAGTTAAATCCAAAAAAATAATGACAAATATAAAAATTTTTTTAGATAATTATAGCAATTAAATTATTATAAAAAAAATTAAATTAAAAAGTTTCACATGTAAAAATTAATAAAAATTACAAGTCAAAATTTTGAGAAGCATTTTTTTATTGTAATTGATTTATTAAAAAAATTTTTAAAATTAACAGCTGACTGCTAACTTCAGTATTATAAAAAATATTATTAAAAAATTGAACTTATAATTTTTCAAAATTTTTATAAGTGAAATTTTTCTTTTAATTTTCATAAAAAAAAAAATCTAAAAATTTTCAAATGCTTCCTTATGTCAATTTATGACATTAAATTTAGCTGTCACTTCACAAATATTTTAATTTTGTTAATAAATAAATTACTGCAAAAAAAAATTATTTAAAAAATGGATTTGTAGAAATTTAATAAAATTAAAAATGCAATTTTTGAAAAATAATTTTTTAGAACAAATTTTTTTGTTAAAGAAAATTAAAAAATTGTCAAGTGACAGCTAAATTAAATTTCATTGTCCAATTTCAGATTTTTTGAATACCGCCGCTGCATAATTAGAAACAAATTTCCAATTAACGACAGAGTTTACTCAATCAAAAGTGATTTTATATTTCCCGCTCGTATTTCTGTTGAATCCTTTGATCCTGTTAGTCCTTTCCAATAGATATTTCCAAAGACGTAACATGATTGGGCCCCGTCACAACAGATACTTGTAAACAAATCCATCTGAAAAAATGACCGTTGGCGCCGGTATAGTTATATTAGTTATTCCCGCGCATGTCTATAGTTTGCAAAGCCATGCCGCTGCTAAAAAAATTGTGTTTAATAAATAGATTTAACAATAAATAATCTAAATTTAAATTTACATTTATCTAATAATAAAACACCACGCAACGTTTAACGCGAGTGCATGTAATAAAATTGCAGTAAAATGAAAATATAACCTTGCCAAATAATATGTTTGACCTTACAATCTCGGTTCAGTGCAATAAGGACCACAAATATCATAGCTGATTACTTATCCCAGGATATATATTTATCACTCAAATTAAATGGAGATTACCAGCATTCAAAATTTTATTATTTATGTAAGTAATTATTGCTGTTACATAACAATTATCCCCGCTACCGTTAAATTAAAATAATCATGACGTCTGAAATAATAAACAAAAATAAAACGCCAAAGTAAATATAAATAATCAAATAAAAATTTATTATATTTCTAAAAATAATAATAAATAATTTACTGCATGCATATTTAAACTTACTATCTAATATCATTATACATATTGCTCAATCCATAGGTCTTTGTCTCTTTATTTTATCATTAAATTTCGGTCAAGTGAGTGCTGCCTCCTAGCGACGACGTCTTTCAGTTGCTTTCGACAAAATATAAAATTTATGATGTGACGTAGCAGTGCGACCTACAGTAATATAATAATACAATATTATAGTCAAGTCTGAAGAATTAAATTGTCAACTGAAAGGCACTTGACCTGCAAAGACAAACTAAACGCACTATTCAAAGTCATAAATACATCCAAACAATAATAAACTTCAATTGAATAAAACGATACGCATTTAAGTACGTTTTTATTAATACACAGTATATAACATGTTATTTTTTTTAACATCTACTGTGTAGCCGTCAATTAATTATCAATTAATGATTATTATTTGATTCTTAATCATCCAGGCAATTCTAAACGTATTATTAGACGTATAATCAGCGTCATAAAAATTCCTTTAAAATACTTAAATTTTATAGCAATGGAGAAAAATAATAATTAATTTTTTTTATCATTAATTACTCAATAATTGACGTATAGCAACTGCGTAAATAAATTTTTTGGTAGTTTCTAGAAAATACAAAAGATTATTAAAAGAATTAGTCATTGAATAAACATAATTGATCAACAAATGGATTTACGTATAGACCAAACACTAGCTTAAAAGGATATATGCTGATATCGCAATATCAACTTTGAGACGAGGCTAAAATATATAAAAACATTGACGCCACACCGTAGATATGGCAACACCGCGTTTCTCTCGCGTGAGGTCACCAATACCACCAACTAAAGTGTTCTAGCTATCTTTGTTGCTCTTTCATTTTATTTCTCAGTATGTATCTACCTAGCTGGGCTCTTTCTTGCTACTCGATAGTGCTCTCACCGTACCACTGTATTCTTGAATTCTACCATCAAATCTACCGTCAATTAGTCTCCGAAAGAGTGTAGCTTGTATAGCCGTTCATACTCAGAGTTTGAACAGAGCACCAAGCCCATTATTGCTGGCTTGATGCTTTCTTTTTCTTCATGTACACATAAACCACCATACTGTACTGTACTGTACTCTCTCAGATAAAAAAAAAGTCACATCATGCACAGTACAATTCATCTGTAACTCACGTTGTGAATTTAAAATTTTTCTATAGTAACCTTTTTAAAATCAAATATTACTGTACCTAAGCCATTATATTTTGAATAGAAAATACATCCGCGTTGGTTGTTAACTCTTGTAAATGTAAGAAACTAAATCAAGGTAATACAATCGTAAAGATCGAGGGGCCACGAAGCGTGGGAATCACTTGTCCCGTTGACTCAATCTCTTCCCCCATTACTTTTTGCTATATATTTATATAAATAGATAAATAGATACTGAGATATCTTTTAAATTAAATTTCTTTAACGAAACATGTCCAAGCCAATCATTTTAAAAACTTCAATCGTTCTTTTAATGGCTAGTCCTCTGTTATTTTTTCATTTTGGAGTTCAATAAAATTCAACTAGCTTTTGCTGATGGAATAATGCGGTCAGAGTGGCCAGCAAAGGGCGTACTGAACAGATATATATGTACGTAAGTTAACATATGCATTCATCTGCATGTTCATACAAAAAAAAAAAAAAAAAAAAAAAACCGTACTAGAAACCGAATGATTATTTGTAAAAATGGCCCTGCCATTTATTCGCCATCTGGATACAACTTCCGCTTGGCAACAGCGCCCTGACTCGTCGCCAGAACTGGTAGCAGTACAACAAGCACAACTATATACAAAAACAGCAACAACACAACAACAACAACAATAACAACAGCAGCAGGCCAGACAAGACTATAGGCGGCTGCTCTACCATACGATGTGCTCGATAATGTTAAAGTTGTTGTGTGTGCTGGTTAAAGTCTGGTGCTCTGTTCCAAAACCAGCATAAGAAGATGAAGAAAAGAGGAATAAGAAGTAGAAGCCACTCAGTCAGAGGCTCCTCTACACCAGGCCCCTTTTTTCTCTCGCCTCCGGCCTTTTTCCGCCGTACCAGCTCGGCTCTTCTTGGACTACTCATAATAAATACAACGGCTCTCTCGAGGCCTCATCAACTTCAAAAAACCTCCCAACGCTTTACTTCTGCACGATACTTTTATATATACGTATATACTTCATCAGCTTCTCACGTTATTATTTTTTATTCTGCTTCTTCATATATATTATATATATATGAAAGCAGATACAGTTTACTTGAGTAGAACAGTTTAGCTGGAAATCATAAAGCAAGACTGCTAAACAAAAGGTATAAAAGAAATAAAATATATTTAATACTGATGCTAAACTGGTAATAGTAAGTGAGGATTGCTTCACATTTACCCTTGAATCCATTCCTCTGTACTTCCTTTATATCGACGGACGTGGCTTTCCTGTGAAATGTTTTTGTATATATATACATCTCACATTATGAGTTTATTTTTTTCCCTTTTTAACTCTTACTTTAACTACTTTGTATACCTATATACTGTGTTAGTACTCAGTGGTATAGAGAACATTCAGCTATATTCGCTTACCATGACGACAACGATGAGCGTGTTTCCGCCAAGAGCTCCCTTTAGTATCCTGTTACTCGTATACAGTAACACCATCATGATCCTCTCTTTGGATTATGTTTTGTTTCTTTACTTTTACTTAACGCACACAAGCTTCCTGAGACATAGACGCGCCAGAGGCTAAGACTAGACACAGTCAAAGAATAAAACACCGAGGCTGCAACATCCAAAAAAAAAATTAAAGCATGTATCTAACATAAAGGACAAGTCAGACCTTGGGTTAGACGGGAAGTGGAACCATCAAACGAAAACATCAGTATACGCCATAAACTTCTTTTGTTATATATTTTAAACTTCTTTGTCTCATTTGTGAAAGTTTCATCTAATCGATCCAACATCATGCTATTAAGTTATCCATTCATCACACCCACGTCCATATGTGCACAAAGGTGAAATATCAACGTAGGCGTAAACTAGTCGCAGGAAAAGGAAAACTTTATATGTATATACTTGGATCACATAATGACCAACTTTTTCTTTTTAGTAGATATTATAGAAATCTAACTATTGCATTGGTCCTGATGACGCAACTTTTAAAAAATTTAGTCATTTTTTGACTCCGTTTGTCGAGCTGATTCAGAAAACATATATATAATACGATATAACGCTGCTTGTCACGACGATAGCGTCTACAATTCTTAAGGGATCCTAATGAAACTCAACATACTTTTTATATAGACGATTACAAAGGTCAAGTTTAAATCTAAGCTTAATTGTTTGATTAGTTTAGAAATTACAGCATTTAAAAATTTTGAAAATTTGGAAATTTCATACTCTCACTACTTTTCCTTCAAATAATTTCTGAACGCATCGAGATATTCAATTTCTGTAAAATGCATCTTAACAGCCGATCCCATCGTTTTCTCGCGTCGCACTCACGGCAAGAAACGGTACTATCCTTGTTGCACTCGTGATGATAAAGCTAATTGCAGTTTTATGTTTTTCTTCTAAACAAATGAGAATTTAAAAAAAAAGGCTCTGATATAAAATAGAGAATTAAAAAATCTTTTACGTAGCAAAGCGTTTTTTTCGAAAAATCATAGGGACCAGCTCTTAAAGCTGAGAAATCAAGCTTCTATTATCAATCTCAGGATCATTTTAAAGAAATTTTACTTTTGTTGGCCGTTTTGTCCACAGAAATGAAATCTACTTCCATTTCGGATGTCGAATGGCTTTTTCTTTTTTTTTTCTTTAATTTCAGTAACAATTTTTTAAATGAAATTGTTACTACACAGCCATTTTTTCTTTGTTAATTTTCTCATGGCATACCATGGGCTCCCCTTGTATGCTGTGCCGGCGTATCATCGAGTAGTCGGCGTGGTCGTCGTTCAATTTTACCAGCTGCACTCACCATCTGCCATCATCGACCAAAAAGCCACGACTCTCCCTTTACATTCATACACATACATATTCATGGGTATACATACATGTGATTGAAAACTAGTGGAACATAAAGCAGACTATTAAGTTGCAATTTGAAACTCCACTCCCTTAATTTTTTAATTACACATACAAGTAAAATAACCTATTAAGAATCGATACTTCCTAGTAAGCATAAATTCCAGATTATTCCAAGTGACATTCTAGTTTTTATATTTATGAGAAAGATAAACATAGTCGTCGCGTTGGTAGAAACGTGTTTAGATCGACGCGTGATTCTACTTTACTTTGTCTCTTGATATACAACACGGTATATGACGCAGCTGCATAGATCCCCTGTCTCTGTCTCCATCGGGATTCACGCTGACGAGCAGGTATTTTTTTTCTTTCCTTTATTATTCCCTCTTGTCCATGTTAATTCAAGAGAGACATGCTGAATAACATGAGGGTCCACATAATAACAAATAATAATAATAATAATATGAATAGCTCCAAAAAAGAATTTTTAGTTGGGCTCAGCGTTACATTAGCAAGAGAGAGAGACAATGAATAAGGCAATGGAGCCGTAGACCCAAGAAGACTGAGATAGCATTGGTGATTTACAATCTTTCCAAATACCTGCTGTACTGAAGAAAAATACGAACGGGAAACACCTATAAAACTATTTGAAAATCTTTTCAACTCGGTATTTAACTACAGCTGGTCCTCGGAGTATTTTCCATCCAAATAATACGGAAATTTGATCCAGAGATTGATTTTACTTACTATGTATTCGTCCTCACGGATTCCCACTAATACTCCTAAGGGTAATTCTACCTTTTGCTAGACAAGACCTCAGTCCCCTGCAATAATAACGTGAAAAAAAGAAAATCCTCCACATCTTCTTCTAGTTAAACCTGTTATTATATATGTCTACCTGCTGTTTTCTTTTGTCTGGCTCCGAAGCTCGCTCAACCTCTGCTCGGGGTCTTGAAGATCTGACGTCATATAATTTCTGCAAAAGCTACAAACCAGACCTCGATGTTTAGTATTAAAACATAAGTGTAAAAATATAATATAAGTTTGTCCTTCTTGACCTATACGAGATTGATTTATAAATAACTATACATGTTATATTATCAGTAAAGTGTTTACGTATTCATAAAAGTTGTTCTTTATTCATACTCTATTTTCTTTTTATTACACACTGTGTTTTTTTAAAATTTTTTTTTTTATTATTCTTAACTGAAAAGTGTGAGTATTAATAATAAATATGGATGGACTTGTAAGTACGCTTGTGTATGAAAGTACCCAGACATACATGTATGTTTTTGAATCTCGATTACACGCGCATCCTCTCCCACATCGTCTCATTGGCTGATTCTCCACTCTCTTTACCACTTCCAACTGAGCGTCGTTCGATAACCCGTTGTGACGAAACTTACCACCAATCTAAAAAATATAAATTTTAAGTACGTCATAAATATCTATCACGATTATTGTCTGAAACGTTTTTTAGCATTATTTGTAAATTCATCTCAATATGCATATGTATATGTATATATTTTTTTTTTGTTGTTATTGTCGTTTCTGTTGTTGTGTCCTTCGATTATTTCCAATGTGTAAAATACTTGGACGTGACGGAGATCACGTAAGCAATGAGAGACTACTGGTGTTTAACGATCCTTAATGTATAAATGTACATTTTAAAACTAATAAATATTCGAGAATACCCCTCGTTTAATATTCTTATTTATATTTATATATGTATATATATTTCTCCTCCACATAAGTCTGTATTTTCATGTACTGTATTTATTATAATAACATGAAATATTGCCGCTGTTTGGTGAAAATAACAGGAGACGATTTTCGAAAAGGATCTGGTGAATAAATGCGCTTGTACAGACGCTTTCTCTCTGTAAAAAACTTTCTTATCCTTAGTCACTTCATGTCAGGATCAATTAGCTCATCTTGATAAAAATTTTAAATTGAATAAAAATTAAAAGCAACTTTTTTTTTTTTTTTTTTATTAAAACTTATCATTAAAATAAACTTCATAGATTTATTTATATTTTTCTTTCTTTCTTCATACTTAAACTGTTGTAATGAAGTGAAATCGAGGATTTAAAATGTTAGATTTGGATTTGGCAATCGGCTGAATAAATCCTAGATGGATATTAAGGTCGGCCTGATGTACGTCATTGACTTTTCTCTCTCACGGTAACGGTGCTGTAGAACAAGATGTGCCCCGAGTCATTCGCTTGTGGCACTAACGGCACGACCGACTCTTAGCTTGAATATGTAATATATAGATATATATATCTGTATAGTAAACGAAGGTATATACTATTTCTCAGGTCTTTCAGGCCACAAATAAAATACAGAATGTGTACTAGCGTAGTATATTATGTACTTAGAGTTGTACACAAAGAAGTTGTGTAGGATGGATAATCAAAAATGATTTGCAGGCCGCGAACTTTCTAGCGATTCTGTTCCCGCATTAGTTGTCTCAAATGAGTTTGTTGGTTTGCTATATGTACATGCGGGTTTTATAAGAGCCTGTTGCTGCACTCCAATATCTTTATTATTACTATTATTTTTTTTTGTTATTCTCGTCATCAATAAACAAGAAGTTCAATTTAATTTATGCCAACAATGATTATTAAAATTCATTGTAACCTAAATAATAAATGACATTAAAGTTAGCCGATGTTCTAAATTTTTCGATTCTTTTTTAATAATTAAATTAAAGCAAAAAAAATATTTTTTAAAAATTGCGAGTGTAATTTTTTCTTTTATTTTTTTTTTAAATGATTTTTCAAAAAAAAAAAAATCTAAAAATTTTCAAATGTCGGCTAATTTAATTTTCATGACACTGAAGTTAGCAGACGTCTAAAAATTTTTGATTTTTTTTTTTATTAATTAAATTACAACTAAAAAGATATTTATAAAAAATTGCAGTTTTTTACATGTAACATTTTTTTTTTAATTGTTTAATTTAAATTTTTTCAATAAAAAATTTGAAATGTCGGCTGAATTAATTTTTGAAGTTTTTTACACGTGTAAATTTTATTTTTCATTTTTTTGTAATAATTTTTTTTAACAAAAAAAATTCTAAAAATTTTTAGATGTCGGCTAACTTTATTTTCATCAATAATAAAACTCTACAATTAAAAATTATATATTATCAGTACACGTAATAATATCATAACAGCGGTGTTAAAATAAAGTGGTAAATGTTATAAGAATAATAAAAAAAATAAAAACTCCAAAAATATATCAAGAAAAGCAACATGTTTCCAAGCTTGAGGAGTTTCCCCCGCCGCGAAGCTGTTTGTCGAATAAAATTTTTTTTCTTTATTTATTTTTTGCTTGGACGGTGATGGAAACGAGGTACGGGTCGTAATCGCTCACACGATGAGGAGCAAGTCCAAGCAAGAGAAAGAGAAAGAGAGAGAGATCGAATGAGTTGGGGATCATGGATTTATGTATGTTAGTTGTATAGGTAACACATAGCTTTGTATTTGAAAATGTCTATGTATTATCCTCTCCCCTCGTGTCTCGCAATCCGCATCCGCACTTATTCTTTGGTTCACGGCTAGACAGCTGCTCGAATTTTGCGCTCAACTCTCTGCGCAGATCCGACGTCACGTGACCCCACGAAGAATAACAACTCACGGGGGCTAAATAACAAGAAGTGGGAGATAAAACTGGTTCGAGGATTGGTTAATTGACTCCCCACTATTACGCGAGATAGTGGGAACAAAGAACCGAGGCTCACATACTGACTAGCAAGGCAACAACTGCTCATTGGGATCAGAAAGTCTTCGATCGTGAGATAGTGCGGCTCGTGAGTTACGCGGTGTATAGACCTCACGTAATTAGTGTGGTGCGTCGTCTTTGATTATTATTATTTCATTATAATATACATATACATACATCAGAATCCGTTATTTTGTTTTGTCAAATTCAGTATAACAAGTGTTCAATTGGTTTTGTCAAACAACAAATTAAATTAGCTGTTTAATTTTTATACAAATTAAAAAAATAAATTTCACGACGACGTCGCTAATTGTGGTGATTAAAATTTTGTTTTGGAAGTGCAGGAAGAGAGGAAAAAATATAAAAGAGAAAACAACTAGTGCTGGAATTTATAAAGCAAGATAATTAATAAATTAAATGAAAATAAATTCGTAGCTTGAAAATTTAATTAAACGACCACGATAATTGTGAATGTTAAAAAAATATTGGTATATCATTTTAGAGCTTGGTGTTAAATTCGAGAAGCAACGTTATTTCGACCGCTACGCTTGGTCGCGACGCCATTTTGAAGAGACTGAGTTGTAGTACAATTGGAAAGTTGTGTTCCGTCGTTTGATTATTATACGTTTTTCTTTTTTTTACGTAAAACCCGATCTCACGTATTTATATTTTTTTTTCTTTACTATTATATTTCGTAAAGAAGAATTAAGTACGTCGAAGAACTGGCGGCCAGCAGGAAGAAGAAAACTAAAAAGATTTATTTATCAACATAGCCAGTCGTAAAATTAACCATGAGGTCGGAAATAGGATCAGCTGCGGAATTTTTAGTAAAGTTTTTACGAATGAAATCAGTTAATTTACCAGATCATACACTTGAAAATTTTAAGGAATCATTGACAAAAGTGTTAGAACATCATTATACGGATCATTGGTTTCCAGATACTCCAAATCGAGGATCAGGTTACCGTTGTCTTCGTATTAATGGAAAAATGGATCCGGTAATTGAACTAGCTGGAGCAAACGTGGGTTTGGTGCCTAGACTACTTCGTGCATCATTCCCTACGGAATTGACAATGTGGATTGACCCATCAGAGGTGTCCTATCGGATTGGTGAAAATGGATCTATCTGTCACATATACGAACGAGTGGATTCAGACCCTGAAGAAATAACACCGAGGCCATCTTCATCATCATCATATTCGTCATCATCCTCGTCAACTTATTCATCGAGCTCATCAGCGTCCTCATCATCCGGCATGTCACCGTCACCCACATCGTCCCTTCGCAGCATTTCTCAACAACAGCAATTTGAAAGCTGCAAGGACTCACTTATCCATGAGCACTTGCAATTTAATGAGCAATTCGCGGCGTTTGTCTCCAGTTGAATTAATAATATTAATAATATATCACGACGAGCTCAACGCTACGTCTAAATCCTATTGTGTTTCCTCGTATTGTTTCACCAATTGTCATCAAGCTAGTTTTTTTTTTTTTTTTTTATCAATCCTATTCTATTGGATTCATGAATAACAAAAGGTTCATTTTTGGAAAAGATAAAAAAAATTACGGCAGTTGATAAATTATTTACTCTAAAGCAAAAAAAGTTAATTATTACAACGCCATATTGGACGCTCCCGTCCAACACCAAGTCCGTCCATCTGACTCATTATTTCTTGCGTCTATACAACAGCACCAGCAAGAAAATAAAAAGCAATGTTAAACAGCGGCAGACCAGCACGTCACTGATGCATCATCATCGTCATCATTTTTACCAACGATGAAACTCTTACGAGAAAACTGATCTCAATACTTTTACTACTATTGATATAATACTTGTGTAATGCATCCTGTTAATTTTTTTTTCTCTTTATCGCCTCTATCACACGAGGCCAACCCACCTATCCGACGGACATGGATTCATTTGTGATGATCACTTATTTCGAGTCTACGGATCCTTTTTATTATTTTTTTTTTAATTGTCACGAGCGAGCATCAGCAGTCAACAAGAGCCAGTAAAAATCTTCATATCAGGTCCACCAGTGACTTGGAAATAAAACGAAAGCTCGCTGGAATCAACAGCAGCAGTAACAGCAGTACCACCGTCACCCAGCATCAATCGCTCTTCATATGTAAATGTATATAGACATATAGCGTTTTAGGTAGATATTTACAGTGCACATAATTGTGTACACTGTGATCTTTTAATGTATATTTACATCTTTTAAAACAGCTGTGATTTTCTCCATGAAAAAGGGTATAAGAAATTATTGATGTATAAATGTCTAATATCATTTTTTTATAATTTCTTGTCTTTAATAATATTTTTTTTTTTTATTTTGAGCCTGTTTGTCTAGTAATTTATGAATGTCAAGCTGTGTGTCTACCTGCGCCATTTAAACAAGAGATAATAATAACGAGAGGTTTAAAAAGAAAAAAAGTTTAAGTGTGTATGAATGTTTTTGTCTGATTATTTACTATTTGATAACAGATGCTATCGGAGAAACGCCAATGACAAATCGATATAAATATTAAAATAAAAAATTATTCCATTCAATATGTACAAATCTATATAATTATTTAAATATAAATGATTTTTTTTGTCTTTATTTTTTTAAATAAATTGTTTTACTTATTATTATATTGTATTTTTTTTTTTAATACATTAATCTCCGAGAGCAATGTTTAAATAATTAATAATTTTGAGTGATTACTGGCTTATGTGTTGTGAAAATGTTTTGATGAATAAATTTAGTATGATTGTGACTTTTAATGTATGGTATGAATGTTTAAAAAGTATGTGCAAAGATTGATTTTGCGTTCGCAGATTAATCGTTCCGATGAAAAATAATTGTCAACATCTTCACACATATTTTTTAAAAATCGTCACGTACGCCGGTGGACGAAAACGCTGTGTACGTAGCAATTATAAACAACGTCTGTGATTATCATTAACATAAGAAAGAAATGCTAGAGAGAGAAAGAGGGTGTATGAGATTAATAAAAAAATAAGAGAGAGAGAGAGAGAGAGTAAGAGATTTAACAGAAAGACAATATTTAATATCTTGAAATATTAAGTGCGATTGACAAACTTATAACGCATATACATATTAAATAATTAAAAAATTAAAATCTATGTAAAGTATATATGTATTTAAATATTGATAATTATTATAAATGGAAAACAAATTCAAAACTATATATATATATACATTTATCAAATTTAAAATTATGTGATGATAAAAAATATGTGCACGTAGCGATTTCCAAACTTGATTCGTCCTGTTTCGCCGGTTACGCGTCGATTACAATAATAATCATTATATGGTTGAACTGATGTCATCGTACGCACGCTAAAATATAAATATGTGTATAAAATATATTTTAAAATATTTTTATACACATATGAATAAATATTTTTTTTTATGAATGTATTTTTTACTTTTTCAAAATAATTTACAAACTCGCGTACGTCACCGTTTACTTTGTATATAAAAAAAAATTTTATTTTTTTTGGACCTGTCCAAAAAAATAAAAAAAAAAAACAATCTGTAAATAAGAATATTATTTATAAATATTTTATTCAATTTTGTTCGTATACAATTTCGATATTGGACTTCTACCTGAAAATTTTTCAAGTAAAAATTAAAAACAAAAAAAAAAGTTAAAAAAAAAAAATTGAAATAAAAAAAAAATTAGACGGTACGTACGTGTTTTATATGTATTTACTTTTTTAGCAAAGGCATTTTTTTCGGTCTTTTTATATTATACGAAAAACAATTAGTAGGTATGTAAAAAAATAACGAATATATATGTATACATATGTAAAAAGTTAATGCTGATACGACAAGTGGATGAAAAAAAAAATTGATTCGATATCTTTAAGATATTATATCGAATATTTAATACTGCAATAGTGATAAAAAATGCGGCGTGCGAGGATATTTAATTTTACGTGTATGAATTTATTGTAATTAACGAAAAATAAAAGGAAAAAATATATGAGAATATTATTATACATATATACATATTCTCAGATCTTGTAATTATACGTAGAGTCCTTCAGGAAGAATTTGTACAAACCCGCTGGGATGTTGCCAGCAAGTCTGTGATTTTAGCTTGGTTAATTCAGTATTTTTTTAAAATAAAAGAAAATAAAATAAGAAAAAAAAAAACGAGACAAAATCGAAACGATAAATAAGGAAGGAACAAACAAAATAAAACAATAGCAATGTTTGCGAACGAAGATTATAAGAAAAGAGTATGAGAATGTATGTGATGATGAGATTTAAATGCGGAATATAAGTCTGATATAATTGCGTACTAGTTGCGAATGATGAATTTAATAAAAAATAATAAAATTCTATATATATTGTTAAACGAGAATCTAACAAAATAATGTGACGAATACGACGTTGGGTTTTAATCAGGGGTGTGATATATTATTACGTGATAGAGACGATATGAGGGGCGTGAATTATACAATACATTACAAAAAATAATAAACAAAGTCATTGTTTTTTGTCAATACAATTTTATTAATTATTATAATTTTTTAATTGTGTATAGTCAATTATATAAATGCTACCACCAATTGTACAATTTAATTAATTAATTTATCATTGGTCGTACCGTGTGATTATGAATTTTTTCATTGTGCATTTTTTATGTATGGCTGTATTTAATTAATTTTTCGAGAAAATAATATTTTTTTCATTTAATTTTTTGCATTAATTTAAAGTCATCAATTGTAAAGTATTTTACCATTCATTTAGTCGCCAAAAAAAACTGATCAATTCGATTTTCTTCTTTTTTTTTAATTTCCATCTTCGAATTGAAATACTCTAATTTATCAACGTTGAAATAAAAATATGTATTTATTTTATTTTTTTATGAATTTTCAATAATTCAGTCCGTCACACTCGATGAGCTACTTCCATTGAATCTGCTCCTGATTTAATACGTCAATGACATAAAAAGTAGATGTATAATCGAACGAAATGAATGCATTTTCCTCTTTGACTTAACAAATTTTCTTTCCTTTTTTTTTTTAATTCAAATTTTTAAGTCGGCTGGGATGACAGAAAATAAATTGTTAAAAAGTAAATTTTTTTTTTCAATGTATGAGAGTTGTTTTTAAAATAATTGCGAGCGGTCGGTGGGGAAGGGAATTAAAATACGGGAGGTTACGAAGTAGTGAGTGTAATGTTCTGTTAAATGTTATATTTAAAATATACAGGAGCGCCCAATATTTTAAACATTTAATTTAAATTGAAACAAATACAAAACATAGTATGTAATAGTGTAGATATCATTGTAAAGTCAGAAACTCTATTGTCAATCAAGCTAATTATTTGTCAAATCTTTCAATTAGAGTATAATACTCGTTTCCATATTTCTGTACAACTACTATAGAACCATTTGTTATTTTTAAAAATAATTGTTTACAATTATTGTAAAAAAAAAATTCTTACCCGTGATTTTGTACCAATTTCTGATACAAAAAAAAACTAAAAATTCTGTTACTCGTTTGTAATGACAACAAAACAAAAACAAACACATGCAGCAGACTCACGAGGAAACACTCGAATCCTTAGATATGTAGGTTCACTATTATTATATTATTATTTTTATTATTATAACTATAATTATATTATATATAAAAAAATATATATATATATAAAATTACATCTATATAATATCAATGTATAATTATATTTTTAGTTACTAAGTTACAAAACTATAATTTCCCGCTTGTACATATATGCCGTGAGCTCGAAAAAATTAATTAATCTTTAACGAAGAAAATAATAAAAAATCTATAATTTTTTCGACTGTTTTTGTACAGAGATAATAATAAAAACAAAGGCCTCGTGCTTATGGAATTTCACGAAAAATAATTGTCGATGTCTATTATTTATTTATTTATTTATTTATTACCACCACACCCTCTCATTTCTTCCTGGATCCGTCCGCTTGATTGATGAGCATAGATAAAAACTGAAAAAACAAAGTATAGATAGATAAATTTATGCACAATACACACATATATATGGATGAAAAAAAGTTTTATCTACACAAAGTGCGATACGCGATAGTCTTTAATATTATGTTCAGAATCGATCGAGCAAATGTTCGAGCGACCTACAAGCGCACGCAGAATCATCATATATACCACTACACGCTGTTGTAGTTGTTGGAGCAACGGATAGTGAGGAGGTCAACGGCGGTTGTTGCCCTGGCCGTCAGAGTCTCCTCGGTTTCTTGTCATTTGGCCTCGCTACAACTATTATATATATACTAGACATCAATGTCTTCAATTTCTGTCTCATCACTATCTTTATTTAATATTCTGATAGTTTTTTTAATTGCCATCCACTTGCTATTCATCTCTATCATACTTATCAATATTTTTAACACTATCAATGGTGTGTCCTTCAAAGTCTTAATAAATTTTATGTTATATCCTTAAGAATTAACAAACATTTGTCCTTTATACTTTAATTTATTAACAATAATAATTATTATTATTATTATTCAATATGTGATGTGAAGATCGGTATTTTTACTTAATAAAGAGTTTGTTATTATTTTTAGCCAAAGTACCCGATCCGATTTGAAGACTATTCAATTTTTATTATTATTTTTTCACCACAACACTCGGTCTGGGCTGTCCAAATTAGTTTTTCAGTTACAGAAAAAAAAGTCTCACTGAGTAAAAAATTCCATCTTTACACAATTCTAAAAAAATTTGTCTTTATCATCAAAAATTTTTATTATTGTATTACACGGGAAAGAACAAGATGACACTAGATATTATCCCAAATTATACTCAGTGATATCTGTGGTGAAAAAAAATTTCAGATAGTAGCTAAAAAATTCAGATTGTACTCATTATAATCTGGATTATACTAGCTACTATCTGAAAATTTTTTTCACTCAGTATAATTTAGGATGATATCCAGTATAATCTTGTTTTTACTGTGTATCACCCAAGGATAATATTAGATCTCATACTGAAAATTTTGTGGTGAAAAAATAATAATAAAAATTGAATAGTCTTCAAATCGGATC